>APFE031355692.1:0-55019 GCA_000404065.3 Pinus taeda | reverse complement strand
TGCAACTGAATGTTAGTCACGAGGATCATTTTTTAAAACCATTCCATTTTACTTGTTCAAAAACATTGTAAGAAATGATGTGAAAGGCAATCAATAATTGCAATCTAGATCAACAACTTTTGTTGATCTTTTGAATGATGAGTTCACAAGAGCACTTCTACTATCTTTTGTCAAATCAAGAACACAAGTATCTTTCCCAGTCGCTTCTCCGTTTTATTAACAATAGTTTTCTTCTAGTGCACAAAAAATTTTCATATTCCACTAAACATATTCCAAGCTAACAACCAAATCTTTCAACAAAGCAGATGCAAGGAGTGCAAAAATAAAATAAAAAATGTTTTCTCTCCTCCTTTCCAACGAGTTTGTAGCAAATGCAAACAACTTTTCCATCCAAACACAGCTAGATGTACACTCTGTAAAGAGAGCACAATGTTTAATTATGAGCACATTCTTGAATGTACACTCAAAAAATATGGTTGCAAAATTAGTTGCTTGTTACAAATGTCGTAGCTAAAATAACATTGGCCAATTATCGCCAAAACAACTTTCCAGCAACACATGCACAACATATCATCTACAATTTTCCATCTAAGAAAACTTTATATCTAAGGCCTTTTCACATTAACAATTAACAACATAATTACCAAAATCAAAGAATTGTGATCAACAAAAAGCTACTTCTTGTGTGCAACAACTTTATACATTTTGACAACTAATATGTCTACGCTCTTTGCATTTTTCCTCTTAGACATTTTCCCGGGTCATAATTTACAACTCTATGCAGTAACATTAATCTATGCTTTTGTTTGTTGTGACATTATGTTCACTGTATCGTTGACTTTTGTTGATGTGTCTACTATCAATGAATGTGTTTTTAGTCGTCATTTCTTCTTCTCTCTTTTTTGAACTTCTGAATTGAGCATTTTTATGTCATGAAAATGGATGCAACGAACCAGATGAACAATATGCAATATAAGAATTCAGATGCATAGATAATTCTTATTGGCCATTACAATACCTTGTTAGCCATATCATAGTATCTGAGTTCCGCAACAACAAAATGTAACTCCAAAGAACTTATTATACCACATTATATGTACGCACATCTTTTTTTTTCCTTTGTTGCATTGGAGATTTCAATTTGCATTCGCTACAAATTCTGAAGCTCTGTTAAATGAATGGAGAAATAAAATAAAAAATCTTGTACAGGACAATTGAGACACTTGGGTTCTCGTTATATATATATATATTATATATATATATTATATTATATATATAACTCTTCCTAAATATTAATTTTCAAACTACCCTAAATATTAATTTTACTAAGGTCTTGAATTTTACAAATACTTTGTATATATGGATTATGTTTATCGTTTTGTGTCACATTTCAAATATTTTGATATAATGCTTCACATTAACTAAATATTGTTACACATTTTGCATAATTGGTTAGATTCTTAGATAGGTTTGATTAATAAAAAACATCTCGTGCTCTATCAGAGAAATTGATGGTTGGTTACTTGAACATGCTTCACATATACATGACACTAGTTGTTCTAGCAAAGAAAGGAGTGTTGTGAGGTAACGAACGTGATATATTCATAGAGTATAACATCCTTATAATGCATGTAGTAAATTAATCATGCACATACATAAATAAGTATTTCCCTTATCACTAATTATCACTTATTAATAAAAAGTCATAAATTTTCTCAATGTAATATGTATATTCATTGACCATATTGAAAATATTATGAGTTTTTTTACCATGACATATAATCTCGTGATTTCTTTTGCTTTACATTTTATGATCAATGGTTATCCATGGAAACATGTTGTGATTTTAATATTTTAATGTCAACTACTTTGAATCTTTCGAATAAAAAGTAGGCAAGATCTGTGTTTTGTTTTGGACATGATCTATGAAGTACATATACATTATTTTCTTAAGATTATAAATATAGTGATATTGTTTGATCCATCTGTGTTATGAGCATTCATTTAAAATTATGGTCTTATCTTCAACTTAAGCTTAATTTTTTTTATAATTTAGTTATAAGATCACTCTGAAGAGTAAGGAAGTTAGATGGATATTTGTAAATGTTCTAAAAACTTGATAAAATGTATATCGCTTGTTAATAGGAAACATAAAACTTATAGAAATGAAGGATGAGAAACAGATGTTAAAGATACATGACAAGTTTAATCTATATATAAAATATAAAGAAGAAGGAAATTAGAGATTATGGACTTCCCTCTAAGGTTTTTTGTGACGAGTGATAAGCACATTTTGTATCTACATTGGTTTTTGCCTTATCAGATTGGTTTTAATTTTTATTATTCCATCTAAATGAATTTTGAAGAACAATTCCAGTCAATTGATTCATTGTTGCTTTATTCTTGTGGGTATCACAATAGATTGTTTTCCCAAGTGGGTTGTGAGGACTCACAAGTATGTAGTAATTTTTTTTTGTTCACATGCATAGTTTTCCCTATTTTGTAATCCATTATGGAAGTAAATATTATAGAATGCTTTGACCTCCTAATGGAGAGGTTTGACCCTACAATTACTCATTTCATATTTTGATTCCATAATTCTTTTGAAGCAGTATATCGGAATATTCACCATCAAGGCAACAAATGACCCTGGAACTCTAGAAAAGATCTTGTATTTGAGATTCCAATACATATTCTATCAACGATCTTGTCGCTCTATGAGAAAACAAGATTGATAATAATGAAAGAGGTCCTAAAACAAAATTGCAGCTTAGAATTTTGAATATTTCTCTTTCTTCCAAAAGCATTTTCATACTTAGTGACAATATATTTTTCGAAGAATTTATGCATGTATTCACTTGCATTGTGTGTCTTGAGAAAAAAATCTTATATTCAATTAATTCTATCCCTACCGATAATCTGCTTCCATACATAAATGTTGGGTGAACCCCTAACAAAATAAGTCCCGAAACTATTGAAATTGTAGCAAGACAAGGCGTCATTTGACTAGTGTCTTAGTCAAATGGAGAAAATTCGATTTTCCACATCAGCGGGATGACTTAGATTACGATTAGCTAGAGTGACATGGCTTTGACTACTAGTTAAGTCAGTAAATTCGAGTTATAGGCTGGAAGTAGAGTTGTGCATCGGTTGATTTCTAAGATTTAGCAATCTAGTTGAGCTATTATTACTTGAACACAGTTAATTGAGCGTTAGTCCCTTGGATTTACGCAAGGAAATAGGGAATTTCCCAACTTTTTAGGGGCTAATTCCTCCAAAATTTCGCAAGGAAATAGGAGGTTGGTTAAGGCTTGAATTGGCCAAGTGTTGGCTAGAGCAGGTCAGGAAGCAGGAGAACAGGATTCCAGTGCAGGGTTTGATTTAGAGTTGAAGCAAGACATTGTAATTATTTATCTTTTGATTTGAATTAATGCGAAAGTAGTGGAGGAGTTTTTCCCAGTTGGGTTTCTAAATTGTGGTTTTCATTTCACAAAATAGTAAAGCAAATTTGTAATCTCTTGTTTTCAGTTTGAATACATCAATAGTAGCGAATTTCTATTAATTTCTACATGGTATCAGAGCGTAAATCACACTAGAAATCAATCAATAGATCTTCTACTTAAGAGATTTTGATTTGCAGATTCAGTGAATCAGTTTTCTTCCATGCGCAAAAATGTCTTTCAACAAATTGAGCCTAGAGTATGCCATGGAGGGAACCTCAAATTTCATATCTTCGAAGGACAATATGGAAGTTATACTCGATGACAATGGAGTATGGCAATATACACAAATTGATATTCCAAAGCTAGCAACATCAGATGCACAAGCACTTGCTCAATGGAAGAAAGACATAGCAAGAGCCAGGAGGATTATTCTGGAGGGTGTCATATATCATGTGGTTTAAAACTTGCATGGAAAGGAGACTCCTTTTGTAATGTGGAAAACTCTAACAGATCTATTCCAGAATGATGCCAGGAAATTGGCATTGAGAGATAAACTCAGGGGCATTTGAATGCAGAAAAATAAAACCATTCCACAATACCCTTCCAGATTCACTCAAGTTCGAGATGAACTTAGAGTAGTAGGAGAAAATGTGACATCATATAAACTTGTTAGCTTAGCACTCCTTGGCCTTCTGAAATCCTGTCATAACTATCATGACTTAGTTAATGGAAGAGATAAGCTACCAAATTGGGAGAGACTTTGGTCTTATTTGGTGTAGGAGGAGATTAGAAGAAAAACTAGAGATGGTGGCACATCCATTGCAGATGAGGAAGAAGATTGTGCTCTTGTTAGTAAAGGAAAAAATTCTAAGGGAAAGAAGGCCAAAGGTGAGGCAAAGTCCATCCAGAATAATGGCAAGAAGAAGGACCTTAGAAAATAAAATGTTTCCACTACCATGGATATGGACACTATGCAACCAAGTGTTTGCACAAGAAATCCAGCAAGGAGCCTGCAGCAGGAACTGGAGGAGATGTTCTCGGATCTCAATTCAAGTTAGATTTCACCTCCTTGCCTGTGTGGTCAACATAGTAAGAGGGAGTGAGTGGTACCTAGATTTTGGTGCCTCATATCATTATGACAGGAAACAAGGAATTCTCCAATACCCTAGAGGAGAAGGATCTCAAATTTCACATAGAATTTGGAGATGATTGGAGGTATAGTACCAAAGGAATTGGTACTATCACCTTTAAGAGGGAGTCAAGCTCACATCTTCACTTGAAAAATGTAATGTATGTGCCTGGTGTTAGGTCCCTATTCCAATAGGTGTCACATGTCATGATTGACGTGATGAGATATGTAATATGTTCATACCTTTTCTTGTTGCAAAGGTTTTCCATATTTTCAAAAAAATCAAAAAATTAAAAAAATGTAAAGAGGGTATACCCTAAAAGAAAAATCAAAGGGTAAAAAGAATAAATATGGTCGAAAAAATGAAAGAAAATGAACCCTAAACAAAAAAGACTGGGAAAGTGTGCAAGTCTAAATGCCACTACTTGTTCACTTTGTGTAATAAAATTGTGTGCAGCTTGTCACTTATGCCACAAATTATGAATAGTCAAACTATTTAAGCTTGGCTAATTCATATTTCAATTTTATGTTGTAGAAATAGAGAATAAATATCTGACCAAACAGTGTAATCTTGGCAGATAAGTAAATAGGTAGAATAAATAAAAATGAGCTCACAATTTAATCTGAGCCCTTGGATGTAATAAGTGTAGATTTAGATAGATATCATTATGTAAAAGAAAAGGAAGTTGAAGAGGGTTTTCCAGTCATTTACAATCAATATTTGAAAATGGCCCCCTCAAATCAACAAAGATTAATGTCAACCTATGACATTAAAGAGGGCAAAATGATAATGAGCTACTTCAAGACTAAAGTGCAACAACCTCAATCAGTAGCAGATTATCTCAGAACAAATTTGGAGGTCATGGCAAAGGATATTCATCCTATGGATCAGATTTAATTGCATAAACAAACTGGAGAAATGATTTATTCAACCTTGACTCGTAAGGCAATGATGGCCCACAGGTTACAAAATTCTTTGGATAACACAACTGCCCAACTACACTTAGAGAAAGCCTCCTCCCAGGCTAAAGATAATAGAATAAAGTCTTTAGGAGAAATAATTATTGGCTTGGGTCATGATCACAAAGATGTGAAGGCTACAGAAGCCTTAATCAAAAAGAAGAACGAAGATATTGTTGCCTTGAGGAAGCAGCTAAAGCTGCTGATCCAAGTGGATATTGGTGGCCACCCGCTAATTCGACTTGGATCCCCTCGAGTGCTTTGTGCAGTTTTTTTCAGTTTCCTTAATTATAGCACAATTTACTATTTTTAGCAGTTTTTCGGGTCCTAAACTTCTAGAGCCGTTTTGAGGCCAGCGATTTTTCGTGACTAAAAATCTTCTTTTCCGTCGTAGTCCTCAGAGAGATCTTTCCAACGGGCTATCATGCGTGTCAAACGGAGATAAGACGACCAATTCGCGACCCCGGGAAGTTGAGGTACCAACTTACCCAAAAACGAGGCCCACAATTTGGCGTTTCATCTTCTAGGGTTAGGTTTTGGAATGTGAAGGGTTTTCCATTGTTTCTCAACAATAAATAGGCCTTCGAGCCTCATTGTAACACAGTTCAGAGGCATGTAGCCACACATCTCTTCTCAGAGATAAGGTGCCATCGCCCTAGCTAGTTTATTTCCATTTCTGGTTGTAAACATATTTCAGTATTTTCCATTAATGAAATGAAGTATTATTTCCACTGCATCTTTGTGTATATGGTTATCTCTGTAATTTGTTGCGTTCCTATTTAATTTTGGATCAGACAAGCACTGGCAAGCAAAAAAATAGAATGTTAAGGACCGCCCAGCCATCGACTATCAAGGATTATGACTCTTGTGGTATGTTACATGAAGAGTCAATTAGCCACTTCGAGTCAATGCATCTATGTCACATGATAAATTCATTAGCTATTAATGTTTACTTTCTTCCTAGGTCTATTTCTCTTTGAATCTATCAAATCATGAACCATATATAGCAGTATGGCAGTAAATAAAAAGCTCGTATTCTACTACTTAGTTAAGCTTTCAATATCGTAAAATAATATCCATATGTTAGAGTATTGCGGGTTCTGATCTTTTCTCTGTGTCTAAGGAAAGTAGTGATTGTCTCGTATTAGGTATTTATTGTCAAATCCAAAATTTAAGACACATACATTCAATTGAAATAACCATCAAAGACTATTATATAGTTGTCTTAAATAAGTGATGTTGAATGAAAAAGCCTTTAATTTTCTAATCAGACAATGCAGTTTAAAGTCTTCCCTTGACTGACTTGGAGAAGCATATTTGTTCCCCACCTCTCCTACACATTTGTTGTCTTTATGGACCATAGGCTAAATGCATAGCCCTTGTTGAATTGCCACCCACGTTAGAGAAGCATGTATGTTCCCTAACGCTCCTACACCATTCTTGCCTTTAGGGATCATAGAATAATGCATAGCCCTTTGAATCACCATCCACGTCAATCTTTCCAAGATGAGGATCAAGATCTTCACTAGAGTTAAAAACAATTTCATTTTGGCTAAAATTCATTCAAAAAATGCTGGGTAGCAACCCAACTAGTTTGCTTCAGTCGTTCCTCCAATGGTTGTGATGACTCCCCACGCTCCATTGAAATTATCAAACTATAGTTCTAGGCGAAACACTCCTTCAAATTATTACAATTGTGTATCACGATCTCTCAAACCACTTGAAATACAAACCTTGACACCTACAATAGTAAGAAGACCTCATCAAATCATAATACAATGCTAAACTGACTAAAATTAAGATCTTCCATGCTCTAATATCACCAAACTAACTTGAACACTCAGGGTTGCCTCAAGGATCCAAGCACTTCTAAAGAATTGACTAAGTTATGGGCAAATATATATTCAACTACTCTAGCTAGGTGCTATGGAATTATGCACTATGGTTTCAATAACAACAACACATAATACAACATAACGCAAACAAAAGAACCTACAAAATATCACAGTTGCTCAAATTATATTACAACGGGTTGTGAAACCATAAGAGTAGAGATGATTTGTGTGCTAAGTTCTCAAAAAGGAGGTAATGTAGGTAAAGTTCCATGTACAATAGAATCCTATAGATATTCAAGAGAACTTATACAAAACAATGAACCAACAAATATAAAAGGAAACATTTCATTCAAAAATTCAAGTGAAGCCTATGAGCATATACCTAAACAAGGAGGCTTCAAGAGGAATGCTATTATTAACATGAAAAGGTGGGCAAATCCATATGCTTTTATCCTTTTAAGGCCATGATCCTGGTTGTTGGTAGCCAAGTTGTAATGTATGTCATGTTTATGGTTTGAAATCATTAGTGATTATGCCTTGCAACAATGTTTAAGCCATACTACATAGGAGACATATCGACGGAAATACTTAAATTATTAACAAGGATTGCCCAGTATCCTACAATAATGGGCACAAGTCTGGGCAAATCCCTTTGGCTGACATATGGTTGATGCCAAGAACATGTCCTGAATGATCTTCATGGAATAAATACAGCTCTAAACACAATTACTTTATTGGCCTTTTGAGCTATAACGAGATAGTAATATATACCCTTTTAAAGCTTGACATATTTTTTTCCCAAGAAAAAGAAAATATAAAATCAAGTGCCTTAGCAACAAAAGAACATGCACTTCACGTGGTTGGAGAAACATGACCCTGAATATAGTCGTAGTTTGCTGTTAATGAAATCATATTTTGCAATAAAGAATATCTTTGAAATAGAATACGTCTAAAAGCATAGAGCATATACAAATGGTGTTATCGTAGGTGTTCATGTACTCTTTTCTCCAATTGTGCTTGTTGCCATTATAGAAACTAGAGATACATAGGAAGCACCTACACTAGCCTCTGTGGCAAGTGAGTGACACCTGTCAAAGATTTCAAATAAAATGTGAATATACCCTACTTTGATGCACCATATTAAAATTTCTCTAGACACTAAAGAAGCAATCAAAGTTTTGTGCAAATACCCTAAAGAAGGAACCCTGCTAGGCCAACCAATGACACCCAAAGAAATGGATAGTGGTAGACTTGTAGTGGTACTTTCTATTGTGGTTGTCATGGAAGGCAATAAAGCTAAATCTCTTTATAAAGCACAAGAAATGACATAAACAATCTACTGTCTGATCCATTGAATCTTCCACAACTTTTTTGGCAGCTCCCTCGAGCATTTGTTTATCCACATCCTCCTTTTCCCTCTTGCTCAAATAATCTATTGGTCCTCCTATCTCCCCAACTTTCTCATTGTTATTTTGAGTATACCAATCTTTGCATTGCTCATGCCCTGTCTCTACAATAGATTCCTTAGTTTCATCGTAAATTTCACTTGATCGGTTTGCGGGGAAATTATTACACCAATAATCCACGAGTCTTACACCAATAATTTACAAGTGGATGGGATCGACTTGATGTTTATATAGCTTAGGGATCATTCTATATAGATAGCCACTCTCTCCCTTTGACAAAGGATCAAATAAACAAAGAAATCAATAGCTTTTAGGGCTTTGTTCCTGAAACTATATGGATCTCTTCGTTTCCCAGTAGGATGGATCTCTCTTCACGAGGGTAAGGTTGGGAAAGTGATTCCAGAATTTGTGTAGGCGAGATCATATTTAAGAAACAAAATAGAGGGTTGGGTCGAAAACACTGCAACACGATGCCACAATATATATCACTTGAATTATTGATTTCTTGATAAATATCAAAACTATAAAACAAACCTCCTCTTTCTCCTTTGCATCTTCCATACTAAGATTTATGTTTTCCTTCGTCTTTTCGCTGCTTTTAGGAGGCATCTGTTAAAAAAATGAAAAATAAATTCATGCCAAATATGACAAAATATAAACCACAAAGCAGTTAGCCTTTGGACTCTAGAGACATAATTGCATTGAAAGTTTGAACATTCTTTTGAGAAAAAAGGGCAGATGCATGCAGGGACCAGTAAAAAAAATTGCAGGGACCTGAAAAATAACCAATAAACCATACAACTTTTAACGTTCAGGAAAAAAGTGAGAAAAACAATTATTTTTAATAGAAAAGAAGCCAAAGATAGCCATCGTCACATAAATACAATTCAATATCCAGGTTGGACACAATTATGTGTATAATATTTGCAAAAAAAGTTCAAAATAGATAATACATGATCAGAAGCTACAAGATTATTCTTGACCTTTCTTAAATTAAACACAAGCAACCCATTTAGGACTACCCATTTAACTTCCAACACACATGAATATACCCATATGTTGCAAAAGCAACTACCCTAAAGCTTACCATCAAATGAATTTCAACTTTTGTAGTACAAGCAACTTCAACTGGGGGCGATGGCATTGATCTGTGAGCAACATGGATAACATTGCTAGAATAACATGTTAGTGGCATTTATGCTAGACCAACATATTCAAAATTACAAAGGCCAAAAATTAAACTTGCCTTTCCTCATTTTCAACTTTAGTCATGTCTTCTATGGCAACAAAGCTCCCAACAACATCCTCGCTCTTGTCAGCAACAACTACAAATTCTTTGGTAGTGTTTTCCACCACTGCATAGCCATTGACTTCAATTCTAGATGACTTTTTATCACTCGTTGCAGAGTTATTGCCCATTGTTTACAATTTCTTAGTTGGCAAAGATGATACTAGCACAATGTTTGAGCTAGAGGAGCCAGTTGCCAACGATACCTCTAGAACTACTATTGATCCTGGTGAAGGAAATCTGGTAAACTGTGTTTGTTTCTGAACTTTTTTAGCATCAACAAACTCTGTAGCAACTCCCAATGAAGTGGTCGATATGCATGGGCTAGTAGTATTTGATGCCACTGGTTTTCCCCCAACCTTCACCTTTGAGCCATGTGGTCGTTTCTTTTTGGGTGTTGCCAATATAGTTAAGCGAAATGAAAGAAGATTTTGGAAGTAAGTTTTTTTGGATCCATAGCCACAGAGCAGTCATTTCTAGCCATAGCCACGAAGTTGCCATCTCTAGCCATAGCCATAGAGCGACCATTGTTGCCTTCATCATTTTTACCTTTAAGAAAAGGTAATGGGGCTCCATTCATCTATCCAAAGCCAACTCACCCAGCTATCTATCCCATCCAGCCCAACCGTTGCCTTCTTTTCAATCCTGGGCACCCCCTCAACCACTTTTATTCCCTCTAGAGGTATCCAGTGGTTGTTTCTTTTTGGGTGTTGCCAATATAGTTAAGTGAAATGAAAGTAGTTAAGTGAAATGAAAGGAGATTTTGGAAGTAAAATAACACAACTAAAACATAGCTTTGAATGTATCAAGTCCGCACTTGCAGTGTTGGGACCACAGAGCATGGGAATTAAGCTAGCATTATAACCTAATTCAATTAATTGTAGATTAAGAAAGAATTGTGTTCACAATGTAGATTCAATATATACAAGAATAAGCATCAGAATCATACCTCTTGAGTGAACAGGAGTCTGAGTTGATGATGGAGAGCTAGCAGAAACAACAGATGGTCCAAGATCAGATGATGTAGCATGATGTATAGATTGAGCTGGTGTTGCATCAGATGAAAGAAATAATGAAGTAGCACTTGCTGGTTTAGGTTTCACCTCAGGCTTCCACTCTATCTTTGGATCCACCTTAACTTCACAAATTGGTTCATTAGATCTTGCTTGATTTACAAACATCCTTGCAAGATCATATAAAGTTTCTGCAACCTCCACTTCCTAATTTGATGGGGATATCTGCGTGCATTAATCAAACCTTAGCATACAAGCATGATCATGAGTGACAAACATACCATCTTTTAGTAGTAGAAGAAAGCATGGTAAGCTTGAGATTCCCCAAGAAGGTAAAAAGGCAGGTTCCCAGTTGTTGAGTATCCACCTTTGATGCAAAGGAATATTGACATCACTCATTCCTCTCTACTAGAGGATCCATAAAATTGTCAACATTTGTAGAAACAAAAGCGAGTTATGTGTGTTATGCAGAGTACCACGTGTGTAACCTCCAGTCCCACCAATATTCAACTTAATCCTGTGTTGCTTTTGTCTCAAATGTTATGCTTCTATGAGTTTAACAGCTCATAATTAAATATGGAGATATTTTGGGCATCTCCTCTAATTTTGGTAGTTGATGAGTCTTCAAAATCTGGAATTTTTTATGTTGCTAAAGTATTAATCCAAAACAATGATTACCTCAGTAGGACTTAGCAATTGCTAGACTTGATTCCCTTGACCAGTATGAACCATTGGGTGGGGATTATAATAGTTCACTGAGAAAGCCTATTTGTTGGGTTTCTTTGTCAAGAAGGAAGAAGAAATTAAATTATCTTTGTGCACAAAATGTAGATTGGTTGTCTACACTCGGACTCCAAGCTAGCCGGGTGAAGACCTTCCCACATTTGACTTTATTGAACTCCCTGACCCTTTGCAAGATGCAACCCTAAGTGATATGCTAGTATTAGAAGGTAAGAAACAAATGGAAATGCAATAAAGAGAGTAGTAGTTGTTTGGGCCACAGTGACCCTATTCAATGGTTGTCGTGGGCTTACAATAGTAAGCCATTAATTCTTCCTTTTCTAGTTGCTAAATCCTGTATTTGTATTTAACTAGTCTATCATGATCTGGGTAAGCTGACTCTTAGGCATTGAACTATCTATCCCAAGTGCCCTTGTTCAAGGCCATGTTAGTTATTAAGCTTTATATTTCATTCATATACAGGGATGGGTTAGTACATTGTTGAACTTCCATTAAGATTTCATACCTTGTACTTAACTTCACTGAACCACTATTCTTTTCCTGTAATCTGGAGAATATGTTGTTTGATTTCTGAGTTATTAATACTACTGTGTAATTCAATATAGATGACTCCTAGAATTTGTAATATGTAGATTATGAAGCTTGCATGGAGTTAACGAGTCAAATATGGACTAGTTAATGAAAAAAAGGTATATTGGTATAGTAAGATGACCCATGGAATGTTCTAGAGAATGGAAGATGAGACACATGCCCCTCACGGTGAGTCCTATGGCGTTATGTGTCGAATTACTAAATTATTACTTTGTTATGTCAAAAATTGTTAGAGATCTGATCTCGACCTACTTAGATATTCTCTCGACCTTCCTGCCTTCAACTTACTGCTTGCCTGAGAGATCTTGCTGCCTTATCCCGCCGCCTTACTTACTGCTTTCGACCTTGCGACAACCTACCTTCGATCTATTATGCTGAGATCTTGATTCTTGTGAACTGGTGGAGTGGAGACAATGAACTAGGGATGCTCTCGCTGGATAGACCTAACAAACCAAGGAGGCTAGAATATAGAGAAGAAAATGACCCCCCGGGATGAGATTACTTACGCATATTTTTCAGAGGTTATGTGTCGAATTATTAAATTGTTACATGGTCACAATTTATACAAACAGAAGAAAAACAAAACGCTAGCTTATACCAACAAAAGAAAAACAAAATGCTAGCGGGAAAGAGCCATAATTTACCTCAAATATTTTAGATATTATGTGTTGAATTATTAAATTGTTACATGGTCACATCTTATACAAACATAAGAAAAACAAAACGCTAGCCGGGAAGAGCCATAATTTACCTCAGATTTTGTGGGTCAAAGTTTTTCCTGAAGTGGTCGAGTTTATTCATCTTTTGGAGGGCTAAGCCCTATACATATTGGGACAAGTTTTTAAAGAGCAGAGGATCAAAAATAATCTCCCCAAACTGTTGGTCGATAACCATCATTTCCAGTGTGTACCTGAGCTCTCAAGAAAGTCCTTTCAGACTCTAATCTCATGGTTCATTTGCTGGAAGAAAGAGGGACAGAGTCACTCCGTTTGCTAGAGTAGAGTTGGAATGCCCCAACAAAGTGTGGATCTAGGGGGAAATGGGTGTGCAGAAAATGGTGCTGAAAATGGCTACGGAGAACAAGCAAAGCAAGATAAGGGTCGTGAAGGTTGTTTTACAGTCTGGACGCATCAATCTCCATTACGGTTATTGTAGATGATGCCAATAAATTCCCTGCATGTAATTTCATATATAAATTTTGTGTTGTCTCAGTTTATTAATGATGTGATGTTTCTTTTGACTCTATGGAAGTGGACGTGTAAAAGGGAAATATTTCTGCACTGGGAGAAGCAGATCCTATGTATTTCACAAAAAAACTTAGGAAATTTGTGTAAAGAGATGAGACACTGAGCAAGGAACCTGCGAAGAAAAGACAAATTGTCTAACTACACATTCTCAAAGTTAATTCTTCAGGGTATGACCTTCTTTCTCATATGTTTTACTTTGTTCCTACTTAATTCCTACTCCATTTGATTTCAGTATAAGCATAACTTAGTACGTAGATCCAACACAGAAGGTTTAGCTCTCTGTCGCTTTGCAGCTATTCTTTCTATCTTCCTTTGAGTTTTTTTGCCAGCGGCCAAGGAGAAAGCCAGTCTGTAGCTATTCTTTCTATCTTCCTTTGAGTTTTTTTGCCAGCGGCCAAGGAGAAAGCCAGTCTGTAGCTATTCCTTCTATCTTCCTTTGAGTGTTTTTGCCAACAACCAAGGAGAAAGCGAAAAGGAGAACCATCAATATCCATTGGAATGGTTTCAATTTATATTAGTGGGAAAAAATACCGGTTCTAGGCTCCAAGGATATCTAAATTTCACGAGAAGCTCCTCCAGGTATAGTAGCAAGAGTAGGTATAGTAGCAAGAGAAGCAAGAGGAGCAAGAGCTGGCTGTGATGTGTTTGCTGGCTTTTATGCAATTTATTTAGCCTCTCTGCAAGCTATGGATATGCATAGAATCAGGCTATGGATATGTTGCTTCCATGTGTACAACATGGCTAGTATACGCAACTTCCCTATGGGCTAGCAGCATGTGCTATGCAACCGTGCAACCACAATGTGGTCTTGCAACATGTGCTTTGCAATGGCCGACCGTCATGTGCTCTAGGAGCACAAATGTTTCTCTTATCAAACATAGTATATTCTTGCAAGTTTGCACAGTTATCGGACATAGTATTCATGTTCCTGCATTTTCCGAGCTAGACACAGTATTTATGTTCCTGCATTTTCTGAACATAACCATGACCCGAAACCGGTGGGGTGCAGAACCGAGGCAAACAGAAATGTTGGCACCGTGCTTATGAATCCCATGAATCTTGTGCACATATTTATGAACTCGATATGTAAGCCACTGCCATTTGATTGATTTGTAATTGTTGGTTTTGTACACAATGTTGAAGTAACTGAAATCTTGTATACAACTTAGAAACATTATGCAGAAATGTTCCCATCCATTATTTCCAGAGCTGCGACATTGGAGGCCTTATGCAATGGTGTAGATGGTACCAGGAACAACGAAGTCCAATTGGTATGTTAATATTTTAGCGTATTAGTATGTTAACATTTTAGTTTTGAATTAGAAATTTAAATAATCTTACTTTTCTAAAGCTTAGCAATGGTCTCAAAAATCTTAATATTTTATGTTAACAGATGCATATGGAGCTCCATGTTTTGTCACCACTTGGTCCAGTTAGAAAATTCTATTTCTTAAGGTTTTGCCAGCAACTTGGTGCAGGCGTTTGAGCCATCGTAGATGTTTCTGTGGATAGTTCAGTGGATAACTCAATTCCAGTGAATTGAAATAGCCATCCATCAGGATTAATAATTGAGGACCTCATTAGATTAATTCTTCAAATATAATTGCTCAAATGTATAGCATTATATCCAGGCATCCTTGACTACAGGTTTCCATTGATGACTGACTGGTTCATTGTATATAACAGGTTACTTAGGTAGAGCACGACGACTATGACGATAGAGGTGTGCACAACGTGGTTCGTCCTGTGGTCAACTCCGGTTTGGCGTTTGGGCTGCAGCGTTGACTGTCAACGTTGCAGCTCCAAAGCGAACGTCTCACTATAACCTAGGGGAGAGATTCCTAATGTTGTGCAGGGACCAGTAATTAATATAGTACTGGTCCCATCAAACTACCATAAATTGAGACTTTTGAAACCAATATTTAAACAAAAATAAATAACATTAAGTATAAATAAGTATTAATTTATGTCCAAAATTTCCCCATACATTGACTGGGCCCATAACTGTCCATAAATAGTATTTTACTACTTAAGACTACAAACCATATTGACCCAACTAGAAAACAACTAAAACCATAAAGGCTTCCAAAATGGTCTATTCCAAAAGTACAACGCAGCAGTCACTTCAACCCCCACTCATCAGAACTGCAGCTTTGCATCCCAAATAAATATGCCTACCTGCACATAACAAAAGGGAATGTATGTCAGCCATAATTGCTGTGTTGTTCAACAACTAAACACCTTATGTTCAATAAATGACACCGAACCCAATAACATTTAAACCCACTTTGTTCAATAAATGACACCCAGACCCAATAACTGCAATAAATGAAACCCAACTCACTCTATTTCTCATTAAAATAGATCAAAGCACATGGATCAACAAATAACCAATTCCCAACCATTAGATCACATCAAATTAAATCCAGAACACACATTCAAAATGAAGCCATTGCAATCCATGTGCATCCATGTCCACCAATTAAATTCAAGTGCCCAAAACTATAAAAGAAGTCCACCCATTGTTGAAGTTGCATCTTATGCTTTCAAACTATTCAACAAACTTGAAGACAACATCACAAAACAATTGCCAATATATCCAGGTTAGTTATATGAATTACAACTCATTCTTCTTACAGTTCTGTTTTCATTTATCAGATTTCTTACATGATCTGTTTGGCCATAACTGATAGAAGGATACTTGAATGGTTTCACAAACAACCATTGAAAGTCATTGTTCTTACAGTTCTGCTTTCATTGTTTTCATTTATCAGAGTTCTTACATGATCTATCTGGCCATAACTGCTAAAAGGATACCTGGATGGTTTCAAAAACAGCCATTGAAAGTCATTGTTCTTACAATTCTGTTTTCATTGTTTTCATTTATCATAGTTCTTACATGATCTGTCTGGCCATAACTGCTAAAAGGATAGCTAGATGGTTTCACAAACAGCCATTGAATAAAAAGTAGGTTCTAAATACAACTATTTAGAAAAGTTAAAACCATTCCTTAAAATAAAAAAATGAATGCCTTCAACATACTTAATTTTTTTAGTTCAATTTTCTAAAACTTTTTATGACCGATAAGTCCATTCCAAAGTTGATCATAGCTGCAAGTTTTTCCCAACATAGAATTTATGTTTGGAATGGTGGCCATGGACTGCAATGGAGAAGTTGCAGTACTGAGACACTTTTGGCAATGCCAAACAACAAAAAAAATGGAAAATGATATTTGAAACAACTATCATAGAATCCTACTTGAATCCATATAAAAGTTGCTAAATTGATGAACATGCAGGCAATTGAGAGACCACAAGGCTGATCACAGCTGCAAGTTGTTCCCGACATAAAATTTATGCCTGGAATGGTGGCCATGGACTGCAATGGAGAAGTTGCAGTACTGAGACATTTTTGGCAATGCCAAAAAGCAAAAAAAATGGAAAATGATATTTAAAACAACTATCATAGAATCCTACTTGAATCCATATAAAAGTTGCTAAATTGATGAACAAGCAGGGAATTGAGAGACTACGAAGTAATGCAATTCAATTTCCTATAACATAAGTAATACAATTCGATTTCCTGTAACATAAGTAATGCAATTCGATTTCCTGTAACATACATGTTGATAATTTCCTGTAATAAAGGAAAAGTATTTTGCAGAAGTAATAAAGCATAATTTACAAATATTCTAATGTCTAAATGCATGCAATAATTTTACAGGTTGTTGCATCTATGGCAAAAGGAAGTTACTCTGCTCGTACAAGGAGAAGTGGCAGGAGAGTGACAAGGGGTGCGCAACTGCGATGCACATCGTCTGATGAGGACAGGCCAGCTGATGTCAATGCCAACAATGCACCAGGGAACATTGTTGAGGATGACCATGTGACAACAGCTGATGTTAACACGCCATCAGCCACAGAACCACCATCAACAACAGTCCAAGGGGAAAGCTCAACTAAAAATATTAGTGCTATAAGAGGATGGAAAAAAGAACAAATGTTAGTTGCAATTGACGACATAGAGTTTAATGGATACTGAGTTCGGGCATCTGCAAAAAAACGTGGCATTCCTCCCTCATCAATACATTATTGGATAAATGGACTAACTCATACAAAATGTAGAGGGCCTCTTACAGTTATGACTGAGGAGGAGGAGGCCGAGGTGGTTGAGTGGTGTAAAGAGATGGCCCAACTAGGGCATGGGCTAGAGTTGATACAACTCAAATCAACAGTTGCTCAAATCTGTCAAGGGAGGCCAAACCCATTCAAAGATGGGTTTCCTAGTAAATCATGGTGGTTTGGGTTTAAAAAAAGGCATCCAGAACTTGTATTGCGTACTGCTGAGGGCCTTGACAGAGATAGAGCATTAAATTTGCGCCCTGCAGTTGTGCAAAAGTTCTATGACACACTTTCTAGTGCTTATGATAAACATTCTTATGGAGAAGACCATATATGGAACTGTGATGAAACTGGTTTACAGGCAGGGAGGAATTGTGGCATGCGGGTAATTGCCAAGAGAGGGAGCCGAAATGTGCTAAAGATTTTTCCCAAGAGCAGGGAGTGGATAAATATTTTATGTTGTGTCAATGCAATTAGTACTTCACCCCAGGATTTTATCTATTCAAAGGTAAAGATCAACTGAAAAACTATATACAGAACTATGAACCAGGTGCGTGCATGGCTGCACATCCCCATGCATGGATGACTAAAGAATTGTTTCTAAGTTGGCTTTTTCACTTTACTGCATTGGTACCAGGTGGCATCTCGCCTAATAACAGACACCTTTTTATATTAGATGGCCATGGGAGCCACATGGATGTACAAACAATTGAGGAAGCAAACAATTTATGCATCGACCTGTTGACATTGCCCACTCATACTACTCACAGACTGCAACCCCTTGATGTTAGTGTGTTTGGCTCTTTCAAGAACTATTTTAGGTTGGAGCGCACTACATGGATGGAAAAGAATCCAGGGGTTGAGGTGAAAAGGTTTGAGCTAATAGAGCTTGCAAGTAAAGCTTTTAAAAGGGACACCATCAAATATCAATGTTGGCTTTAAGAGGACAAGAATCTGGCCACTGAACTATGATGCTTTTATGCATGTTACTAGTTGTAGCCAAGCGTTTCATGTGGATGGTCAGGAAGAAGGGAATGCCCAAACAGGTGTTGAAGTGAAAGAAGTAGATAACCAAGATGATGTTGTTGCAGCTGGTAATATGATTTCCCTGTCTCAAGGACACTTATATGCTGAAGATGATGAAACTGTATGTGCAACACAATATAAAAATGAACAAATTTGCAGTGGAGATTGTTCCACCAACTCAAGAACATGAAATTCCTGTTGCTGATGTTGTTAATGATATTGTTGAACATGTAGTTGACAATGACCAATTGACATTGCCAAGCCAAGTAAGCCCACCTTCATGGCTAGCAGAAGCAATGATAAATATGAATGCACATAGTGTCTCAGCAACCAATGAAGAAAGCATGAACATGCCCTCACAACCAACAGAATTGAACAATGAAATTGTTCATTTTTTTGTGGACAATAGATCAATGGAAGAAGATGAAGGACGTAATGAGGCATCGAATGAAGATAATGATATAGTTCAATCAGTTCCAACAGATACTGAAAGGGAAGTACCAAGTAATGACATGCAGGTGGGAGGGGTGGAGAAGACACTTGGATGGTTCCTACAGCTACCAGTAGAGAGAGTATCAATGAAAAAAAAGCAAGGTGCACCGGGTAGTATTCGTCTGGGCCGAAGCTCACAGTTACTCACTTCAGAGGACTATATAAACATGTTAGTTGAGTTTGAAAAAAAAAGAAATTTGAAATGCAAGAATTAAAACAGAAAAAAAAGGATCTAGTCAAGGAGAAGAAGGCAACAAGGATTGTTGCAGCACAACGTCGAGCAGATGAAAGGATTGAAAGAGATAAAGCAAGGCAAGTTAAGGACCAACAAAAGCAAATGGTAAGACATGAAAATGAAAAAAAAAAGGCACAACAAATGCTTGAAAAGGAACAAGGGATGATCAACGATACAAGAATAGCTGATGAAACTAGGATTATTTCAAACTCATTGGACTCCATTGCAGATAATACACCATTATTCCAAGATCTCATAAACGTTCAAGTGCCCCGCTATCAAACTGAGGGTTTACCCACTTTCCTTATTCCTTCCAGAGTTGGTGTCAATTCTTTGTATGCTCATTACACACCTCCACTTAATCCAGGGGTCAATAGTGCAAATGTGAGGTATGGGTACTCAGTACCTCCATGGTTGGAAGCTGCAAATCTGAATTAATCATATGGCAGCAATCAACCATTTCCTAATCTGCCCTTGAATGGTAGGCCAATCTACCTGGCTCAAGAAGGTAACTCGGGGAGTTTTGGCACTCAAGATTCTTAGGGCCATAAAGAATAGGGGTTTCATATGTTTTTGGTTCTAACCACATTATGATGTGGATTTTGGATGGATTGTATCTTTTTCTTGGCACAGAAACATTTTGGCTTACAACACTAGATTGTATCTTTTTCTTGTCACAGAAACATTTTGGCTTACAACAATAGATTGTATCTTTTTCTTGTCATAGAAACATTTTGGCTTACAACCTAGTAGGGATTTCTTGTGGCAACCTAATTGTGCTTTGAAAAGAAATTTTCAATGGAATATGTCTTTCTATAAAATATTAATTATGATAAAACTATTTCTATAAGTTATTTTGTGTGTCAAAGCGCATGGATCCGCAACAACACCTATCCACTGTGGAGGTCCATGTGTTGGGCATCGTGTCATCACATAAAATTCTGTGTCCGTGCCATTTCCTCCATTTGTTTGGGGTCATTGCTGCGATGTTTGGGAATTCAATAATAACATTCCATTCCAACTCTGGATAAGAGATAATGGCCAAAGGCTTAGGAAAATGGCTAAATACAAAAATCAAATCACCAAATAGTCTCAAATGAGGAGGCAATCTACCTCATAATAAGTTTTATTAAATGTCAAAAAGCCACTGATAATTTTATTCATTGAGGGGACACTTGAGAAATTGATAGCACTCATTATCAAGTTGCATATGAAAAAGGCTAGATACAGAAATCACATGACCAGACAGTCTTATCTCATAATAAGTTTTTGAGAGCACTCATTATTAAGTAGAGTAGGAAAAAACCTTCAAATTTAAATTCAGATATTCAAAATCCTAGTTTCATGTCCAAACATAGATCACTAAAATAAAAACACCCCATCTCAATATAATTGCTGTAAATATGAGAATAACCTAAATCCTTAAGAAAATGACGTTTAATCATCCTCTTATACATTTCTGACCAATAACCATACCTAAACCCAAATCTCTTCTCAACCCCACAAAAAACAGGACACAAAAATTTCAATTGAGTTGGCTACAAACTGCAACAGTTGAGTAAAACTGGCATCATTTAATCATCTTCTCATCCCCAAAAATAAACAGGACACACAAATTTCAATTACGGTGGATACAAACTGCAACAATTAAGTAAAACGCGTATCATTTAATCATGTATATATAGAACTGTACATTAAGATAGCCAGGGCATGAAGCCCAGCTATGGCAGCCCATCATTATGAACAAAATTTTCCTGTAAACTAATAGAGAAGGGGACAAACAAACAAACAGAAATGTTATATACAGGGACAATTCTGAAGGCTTGTTAACATCAGAGAACCTAAACACATTTTATCTGTTGACAGATAGAGCCTATGCTCTATCCTTGATGCCAAGAGGAGAGGGAATCGCTGGCCTAGAATTATCTTTATCTTTAAAATATAGTTGACATCTATTTATAAAAAGGATAAAAATAATGAAATTTGTATTATAGGATTCTAAGGGCGTTAGGATTATTATTTCAGTCATTTTTCAGATTCGATAGGGTAGATTCAAAGTTGCGAGCAGGCGTAAAGACTCTATGCAAGAGGCAAAACCAACAATTAAATAATTGTAAATTGACCAAAAATTGCCTGGGAAGGAGAAAATTTCTCATTAACAAGAGGAATATGCCAACAAAGCTACATAATGACTTGTTGTTGTTCGATGAATGAGAAAACCAATCTTCTAATTCAGAACACTATTACAGACCAATAAATGAAATAAACATTGCAGAAGTGGCAACACTGGATATGAACAATAGACAAGAGATAATGGCCAAAGGTATAGGAAAAAGGCTAAATACAGAAATCAAATCACCAGACAGTCTTATCTCATAATAAGTTTTTGAGAGCACTCATTATTAAGTAAATTAGGAAAAAACCTTCAAATTTAAATTCAGATATTCAAAATCCTAGTTCCATGTCCAAACATAGATCACTAAAATAACAACACCCCATCTCTATATTTTTTCCATATGAAAACCTTCAAATTCAAATTCAGGTTCCAGGTCCTAGATCACTAACATGAAAACCTTCAAATTCAAATTCAGGTTCCAGGTCCAAACATAGATCACTAATATAGCAACACACCCCATGTCTAGATATTCACCATCACATGACTAGAGAGTCACATACAATATAATTGCTGTAAATATGAGAATAACCTAAATCCTTAAGAAAATGAAGTTTAATCATCCTCCTATGCATTTCAGACCAATAACCATACCTAAACCCAAATCTCTTCTTGACCCCACAAAAAATAGGACAAAAAAATTTCAATTGAGGTGGCTACAAACTGCAACAGTTGAGTAAAACTGGCATCATTTTGATCATCTTCTCAACCCCCAAAAAAATAGGACACAAAAATTTCAATTTAGGTGGCTACCAACTACAACAGTCAAGTAAAACTGACATCATTTAATCATCTTCTCATCCCCAAAAATAAACAGGACACAAAAATTTCAATTGCGGTGGCTACAAACTGCAACAGTTAAGTAAAACTCGTATCATTTAATCATCTATATATAGAACTATACATCAAGATAGCCAGGGCATGAAGCCCAACTATGGCAGCCCATCATCGTGAACAAAATTTTCCTGTAAACTAATAGAGAAGGGGACAAACAAACAAACAACAATGTTATATACAAAGACAATTCTAAAGGCTTGTTAACATTAGAGAACCTAAACACATTTTATCTGTTGATAGACAGAGCATGTGCTCTGTCCTTGATGCCAAGAGGAGAGTGGAATTGCTGGCCAAGAGGAGAGGGAATTGCTGGCCTGGCTGGTTGTTGGGCGAAGCCCTCCGTTGAGGATGGCGTGGGACGACCAAGGATGGCACGGGATGAAGAAAATAATAGCGAAAACAAGGAATCTATCAGACATATCAAGAGGGTTTCCTCCGTTTGTTTGGGGTCATTGATGTGATGTTCCATTTTCCCTTTGTCTTTCTGCTTGGGGCAAGTTCTGGTTTAAAATATCCCCAACCTTAATACAATTTTATCATACCCATCGTGCTGCCATTGATTTACTAGAGCGTGCATTACTGTATTTGGGATTTTTTTCTCGTGTTCTTGTAAAGATTTCAGAATGATGCAACAATACCCCACGACAACCTCCACGATCGATTCCCAGCAGCAGCAACATCAAGAACAATTGATGATGATGCCCCTACCTCCAAAACTGGGTCTTGGCCCCAGCCACCCTAGCCCCAACCTCAACCCCAGCCTCGACCTCAGGTTATGGTGCGACAATCCCCACAACAAGAGAGCTCTGCCGGGGAGATCAAGACCCTCTGGTTTGGCGGTTTGCAACATTGGATGGATGAGAATTATCTGCACCGATGTTTAGCTTCTGCCCAGGACCTTCATTACATTAAGATTATTTGCAATAAGCAGACTGGGCAATCAGAGGGTTATGGCTTCTTAGAGTTTGCGAGCCAGGCAGTGGCCCAGATGGCTCTCCAAAATTACAATGGCATACAGATGCCTAGGGCTGAACAATTTTACAGGTTAAATTGGGCAACAAATAGTGGTACAGAAAAGCGTTTGGAAGATTTTACTATATTCGTGGAAGATTTAGCATTTTGTGACACAGACGAGTTGCTACAAGAGACCTTCAGAGCTATATACCAATCTGTAAAAGGGGCAAAGATTATTACTGATAACATTACAGGCCGTTCAAAAGGATATGGGTTTGTAACATTTGGGTATGGGAATGAGCAGGTTCGGGCTATAACAGAGATGCATGGAATGCTCTGTTCCTCTAGGCCTATGTGAATAGGTCCTGCCATAACAAAATAGACTACGAAAACAACAAAAATAACAACGAAAACAGTGAAAATTCACAAATTCACAAATACCATCATTGAAAGCCACAAACAACATCAAAATATACACAAAAACCCTAAACCCTTATCCACAAAAACCCTAAACCCTCAAAACCTGCCATAGAAAGTTTACAAAATATCTAAACAAAGTTGTTTGTGTTGAAAAACACAGAGAAATTGCTGGTAGGATTAAAATCCTACCAATGACAGTCCCCAGAGCTTGCCAGACCACCTCCACACCTACAACGACCTTTTCCACACCTGCAACAAGAAGAAACAACCATTAGACAACCGAAAACCAGCAAAAAAACCTGCACAAAACAGAAAATTAAACAATTACCTCGAGCTCAGTAAAACTGCAATAGGCTCCTCCCCAAACAACAAAAATTGCAAATAAGACCACCACCATAGAAACCCTAAACAACCGACAGTCTAGAACGACCAAGAAATCTAGGCAGAAAACCACAAGAAAAGCAGAAGCGATGTTCCAACCACAAACCCTAAACCTCGAACAAACATTTGCATCAACACTTGCATACCAGACGAAGCGCGCAGGTCCACAAACCCTAAACCTCGAACAAACGCTTGCAGCAACACCTGCACACCAAACAAAGCGCGCAGGTTCTAGGGCCGTCCCACACCATCTTTGGCGGGTTGCTTCGACCAATAACTGGCCCTGAGCAGAAAGACAAAGGGAAAATGGAACATCGCAACAATGACCCCAAACAAACAGAAGAAATGGCGCGGACACAAAGCTTTATGTGATGACACGATGCCCAGCACGTGGAGCTCCATAGTGGATAGGTGTCGTACCGGATCCATGTTGATTGACACATGGTTTTGCGACGTGGCGGGGAGGGCGCACAGGTAATGGCAGCCCTCCCCTAAACCCCACCGTTTTTGTAACGTCTCACTAACCTAAACCCCTCCATTTCTGTACCCCGCCGGTGGTGTCGTGGCCTATCCTTTCGAAATGTCTTGAATGGTAAGTAATTGATTTTGATCGTACCACAAATACGAATCATCCCTACCCTTCTGATTCTGCCAACCTAGTTAAGAAAGAATCTATCCATTCGTTTCGCTCGCTTATCTGAATCTTTTGTTTTTTTGAAGGTTTCTTGTGTTCGCTGTGGGGTTGATTTTTTTAAGGTTTCTTGATGTGTTGTTGTACAACTTCCTTTCTGAATATAGGCGTAACAAGGCGCTGCTAAAATTGGAAATGCTATGCGAGGAGGTTTATTTAACAAAATTGTGTTGGTTTTTAGCCGCAATTTAAGTTGATGAAAAAGGTAAACAAACTTTAGCTGGCTTGACTATTTTAAAAAGAAAGGTTTATGGCCTAATTATAATCATAACTATTAATTTTATGTGTTTTAATTTAGTTTTACATAATTTGACCAAGTTAAAATGTTAAACATTACATCATATCTATTACATTGAAGTTGGAGAGCTCCTCTCAATACAATAATTTAAAATAAAATTATAATTTAGTTAGTTTTTATGATTTTTTTAGTTTTTAACAATATAATATGCATGATGAAGTATTTTGATGCTTATTAGTTTATACCAAAACAAGATTCTATCAATCTATTTTTTTTATTGACCACTATTAGTTTAACATTGACCAATGCAACTTATAATGTTTAACTTTGAAAAATAAATATTTATTTTTCAATATTATTAAAAAAACTAATTTTGAAACATTTGATTATACCATAACTTGAAGTTCTTATGCCAGTGTTTCTCAAAGATAATGGCATGTGGATAACCTAGCATATTTTGCCATAATTTATGGGAATGGTTGCAATGCAAATAAATAAAAGCTATTTCTCACCATTATTTATGTTTTGCTCAACACTTGTGTAGGAGTAAAATTATAAATGTGTAGACTTACTAGTCATTATTACCAACCAAAATTTATTCAAGTCCATGTTCCTGAGCAAAGAGTTAATTTATCCAATTCCCATCTCAATTTATTAGTTCTTCCCATAGCAAGTCAATAGGATTCCATTTGCTAATCATTATTAATTTAGCTAATATTGACCTATGTAAGCTAAAAAAATGCAATTTTTACCATAACATGGTTTTTAATTTGAGCAGGCAGGACTAACCTACCTTGCAACAATTGTTATAAAGCGTTATATGTGGGTGTTTTCCAGTCATTTAATTTACATGGCTACCCTATTAATATATAGATTATAAATTTGCCCATGAGGGTAGAATAGACGGTGACAAGGTGCTCTATTAAGGCTCTCAATGGTGAAAAGGTCATTGGTTCGAAACTCCGTGGGCAAAAAATGTAGTGCTAGGGTTTGTCGTGACCTAAGCAAGGTGAAGTGATTTTGACGGCTTAGATGCTCGTGGGTCATCACTACTAAAGTGATATGTTATGTGTGTGAGTCATCTTGAGACTCACATTACCTAACAAAGTGCCCCTGGGTCATCACTACTCTAGTGATATGTTATGTGTGTGAGCCATCTCAAGACTCACATTAGCTAACAAAGTCATCACTACTCGAGTCACATGTTATGTGTGTGAGTCATCTCAAGACTCACATTACCTAACAAAGTCATCACTAGAATCACATATTATGTGTGTGTCATCTCAAGACTCACATTACCTAACAGACACACACACATACGTTTACAAAAACATGTAACAAGAATTTTATACTATAAAGATTAATTGCTGCTTTAGCAAAGAAATTTTTAACTTATAAATAAGTTTTATTACATAAAATCATAACCTTAATTTCATTTCTTCATATAATAGTTTTTAAATTAATTAAAAAGTAAAAATGACATAATTATTCTAAAATAAATTTCAATTTTTAATGCGTAAATATTGTTAAAAATATTTTAAAATCTCCCATAATAAAGAAATTACTCACGTTTTTTTTGTTTGCGAGGCCCCTTTCTTAATAACGTCCAATAAACCCCCCACTATTTTGGCTTCCGCATTCAAGTGCTTTTGAACGTTTGATCAACTCGAAATTTTCAAAATAAAAGTGACAATGAAATGGTCTTAGTGAAACAGATTAATTCCTTGTTGGAAAATGAATAGAAAAGCAGTACATTCCATGTCTTTGTATCCGGTGCCGCGCCATGACGATAAGAATAGTTAACGGTTGGTATTTGCGGTTGTGAGATATTGAAAGCTCTTGGGGCTTCTTCCATTAGTCATCAAGAGATAGTGGTTTTGAAAATACACAGTAGAGAAAGGTTTTTTAAGTGAATGTTTTGAAAATTTTAGTTGGAATTTAGTTAAATAATTTTTGTTATTTAAAATGTTCTGATTTTTGCGTTTGTGAAGTCTTTCGGTGGCGTAGTTTGGGAGGCCGAGCAGACAAGCAAGCTGCGGGCCGAGCAGTGGCACAATGAGAACTGTGGTGCCTTCACGCACAGGCTAAGTAAGCGTGGCAGCATGGCGCATTCCAATTCATGGGCGTAGTGTTGGGGATTTTTTCTGGTAAAATCTCAAAAAACAAACAAACAAATTTAACTGAATACAGAGCAATGCTCTGTGTTCTCTTTAGGATCTTTTGCACAGGGAAGCCCTAAAAAATTTTTATGAACAAAGCAGAGTTTCTCAACCAACATAAACTTGTATTAATTTATAAACTGCCTGATACAATTGTCTTCCTCTCTCTCAGAGGGATTCACCAAAAACAAAATTACCCTGCCTCTTTTACAAATGATTTTACAGTGCTGTGTAAAATCTTCTTTCACTGCTGTGTGAACAGTTTTACATTTACTACTGTGTTCTCTTTAGGATCTTTTGCACAGGGAAGCCCTAAAAAAAATTTATGAACAAAGCAGAGTTTCTCAACCAACATAAACTTGTATTAATTTATAAACTGCCTGATACAATTGTCTTCCTCTCTCTCAGAGGGATTCACCAAAAACAAAATTACCCTGCCTCTTTTACAAATGATTTTACAGTGCTGTGTAAAATCTTCTTTCACTGCTGTGTGAACAGTTTTACATTTACTACTGTAAGAATAGAAATTCTTACATAAGTTTACTGCTGTAAAATAAAAAAAAAAAATTCACATTCACCACTGTGTGAAATTTTTCATTACCATTAGAAAAGCTCGAGATTTCACCTTTCATATTCTAAATAAAAAAAATTACATTGCCTTCCCATTCGTTTCAATAAACCAATACAAGCACCTGTAAGAAGGAATCCAAAATTTTTACTGTTGGGAGTCTTTTTCTTTTTACACTGCTGTGTTCTTTTTGCTACTGCGAACCCTCTGCTTCTCATCCCGTGTGCAATACTAATGCTAAGTCAACACACACACTCCCAAAACTATATGGCGTACATACTATATGGTTAACCAAAAAAAATTACATGATGTATGAAAACATTAAAAACTTTACCTAAGATTATGACAAAAGCATTAAATGTATTAAATGAAACGTGCAGTAAAAGTAAAAATAATGTCCTGGCAGGTTGATGAAGATCCTTGTCCGTTGACCTGATTGGAGGCAATTCGCACACCAAGCTCACACAAACCAAACGAACTTTAGCTTCCGGGGAGTGGGTGGTTTTGTGTTCGTACACAGGACGCGTGGCAGCAAGTCGGGGTGTTCGGAGGCCCTCTGACAGAAACAACTTTTTACGAAAAGCGGTGTGATGTACTGTGGTTTTCTGAAGTGGTTTTCCGGAATAAATGCCGTGGGGCTGTTCAGCGGGTACGACAGTGGAAATTACGATTTCAACACTCCCCTTTAATTTCAACTGCTGGGCATTCAGTGATACCCAAACATTTTCTCAAAAACTCAAAGCTTTTCTAGTCCAGTGGCTTTGTCAAAATGTCTGCTACCTGTTCCTGGGTCTTGCAATGTTCTAAGGCAATTTCTCCATTGCTCACCAATTCCCTGATGTAATGAAATCTTGTGTCAATGTGTTTGGTTCTCTTATGAAACACTGAATTCTTGGATAATGCAATAGCTGAGCTATTGTCACAAAAAATCACTGTTGCTTTTGCCTGCTCTTGGCCTAAGCTCCTCAACATCCTTCTCATCCAAACTGCTTGACATGTTGCTGCTATAGCTGCCACATATTCAGCCTCTGCTGTAGACAATGCTACAATGGACTGCTTCTTAGAAGCCCATGAAATGGCTCCTGAACCCATGTGAAAAACATAACCGGAAGTGCTTTTCCGATCATCAACACTTCCAACCCAATCACTATCAGTGTATCCAACCAAATCTGAATGTTCTAAGACATTATATAAAATTCCAAACATTTTGGTACCTTTGACATACCTCAAAATTCTTTTTGCTCCCTGCCAATGTGCCTCCTTTGGCCTCTCCATGAACTTGGAAATTAAACTAACAACATACATAATGTCAGGCCTAGTTGCTGTTAAATACATAAGGCTGCCTACAATACTCTTGTACAAACTAGGATCAAAATCCTTGCTGTTGTCCTCTCTGTTGAGTTTTAATCCCATTACTGTGGGAGTGATCGCTGCCTTGCATTCTTGCGAAATTAAATCTGCTCAATACTTGATTTACATATCTTGCCTGTGAGATAAAAATTCCTTTTTCATTTTGATCTACTTCTATGCCTAAGAAGTATCTCAAGAAACCCATGTCAGTCATTTCAAATTCCTCTTTCATGACTGATTTAAAATTCATAATGAACTGATCATCATTACCTGTGAAAATAACACCATCAACATATAAGACAACAATTAAAATTTTACCATCTTTTTCTTTGATGTAGATGGTGGGTTCTCCTTCACACTTGTCGAATTCATTATCCAATAGATATGAATCTATTCTGCTGTACCATGCTCTTGGCGCTTGCTTCAGCCCATAAAGAGCTTTCTTCAATTTGCACACTTTGTGCTCTTCACCTTTCTTTTCATAGCCTAGAGGCTGTTCAACATAAACCTCTTCCTTTAACACTCCATTTAGGAATGTTGACTTCACGTCCATTTGGTAGACCTTCCATTTGTTTTGTGCTGCTGTGGACACCACTGCTCTCACGGTTTCCATTCTTACAACCGGTGCAAAAGTCTCCTCATAATCTTTCCCATACTGCTACTTGTACCCTTTGACAACCAGCCTTGCCTTGTGCCTTTCTATCTTGCCTTCAGCATTGCTCTTGGTCTTGTAAACCCATTTCACTCCAATGACTTCTTTACCTTTTCGTAGCTCAACCAAATCCCATGTCTTGTTTCTCTCTATGGCATTTATCTCCTCATCCATAGCTTCTATCCATTTCTTATCTTTAATTGCATCCTCGAAATGAATAGGATCATCAACATGACAAAACAAGGCAAATAAGGAATTCATTCCTTCATCATAAATATCACTTAAATTTCTAAACTTCTTACCTCTTTCACTTGGTGTGCAAGTTCTTGAAGATGCACTTGAATTTCCTCCTTGTGGCGTGCTTGGAGAAGCACTCTCATTTATCCTCAATGGTGTCCCTTGCTGTCCTTGTGTTGGCACTGCTGTTTGGGGATGCATTTCAGCCACCTCCTCATCATCTTCATCATAAGACAAACAGTTTTTAACATTCACTGTTTTCTCTATGCTTCCATCCCAAGCTTCCTCTTCAATGAATTGAACACATCTCTGCTCACAAAAAACTTCTTGGTGGATGGGTTATACAACCTATAAGCTTTGGATTCCTCACTGTATCCAATGAAAATATATTTCTCCCCTTTGCTGTCCAACTTCTTCCTTAACTGATCTGGAATGTGTGCATAAGCCACACATCCAAAAACTTTCATGTGGGTGACTCGTTGCTTTGTCCCACTCCATGCTTCTTCCAGCACTCTGTTCATGACTACTTTTTTAGGATACCTATTCAAAATGTATGTTGCACAATTTACAGCTTCAGCCCAATAATCATTTGGCAAATGCTTTGCCTTCAACATGCTCCTCGCCATATCCATGATGGTCATGTTCTTCCTTTCAGCAACTCCATTTTGCTGTGGGGTGTACCTTGCTGTAAACTGTTTGTGTATTCCATTTTCCCTACAAAACCGTAGGAATTCTTTGGAGATATACTCACCTCCTCTGTCAGTGCTCAAAACTTTAATGTGCAGCCCGCTTTGGTTCTCCACAAGTGCCTTGAAATTTCGAAATTTCTCAAACACTTCACTTTTGTTTTTAAGAAAATATACCCAAGTTTTTCTTGTAAAGTCATCAATAAATGTTAGGAAATATTGGTTGCCTCCTAATGATGCAGCTTGCATCGGTCCACATAAATCTGAGTGGATGATCTCTAAGGGTGCCTTTGCCCTTATGCTTTTACCTGATGGAAAACTTTCTCTGTGTTGTTTCCCCAAAATGCAACCTTCACATAGGTTGTCCGGTTTCTCTATCAATGGTAATCCTTTCACCATTCCTTTTCTGCTTAACAAGTTTAGACCTCCAAAATTGAGATGTCCAAATCTCAAGTGCCACAACCAATGTTCATCCTTTGGCACGCTTTGGAAGGCCTCTTGGGTAACTGCTGCAATTTCACTTTTGTTTTTCAAATCTGCCCTGATCCTGAGAGGGAACATCATGTTCCTTGTCATCTTCACTTCAGCAATGCATCGTTTGTTGGGTGCTATATCCATGATGGTACACACATCATTCACAAAGAAAACATTGTAACCCTTTTGAACAAGCTGTCCAATACTCAAGAGGTTACACCTCATTCCGAAGACATAATAAACATCTGCTATGGTTTTCCTTTCTCCTTGCTTTGTAAATATTTTTACCTCCCCTTTTCCCATAACAGAAATTTTGCTATCAGTTCCTAGTGTGACTTCTGATTTCATATTTTTATCTAGGGCAGAAAAGAGAGCTATATTTCCTGTCATATGGTTGCTGCAACCTGAGTCTAAAAACCATATGTCTTCACTATTTGTTTCAACCATGTTACAAGCTAGTAACACATTATTTTGGCTAATGTTTTCTCTAGTAACATTTGCATTTTGTCTATCACTCATATCATGCTGCTTCTTCCTACATTCACTGGCATAATGCCCATATTTTTTACAATAGTAGCATTGGACATTGGATTTTTCATACCTTTTTCCTTGAGCATGATGTTGTCCTCTTTGTTGGCTGCTGCCTTGGCCTTCGTTCTGATTTGAATTGTTGCCTCTTCCTTGAGCATTTGCTGGACTGTTCCTTCCACCTCTGTTCTGGCTTCTGCCTCTTCCTCTCTTGTTTCCTCTGCCTTGACCTCTTCCTCTTCCAAAGGACATCTGGGTCTTAAAGGCTTGCTCTAGAGATGAGTTTTCATTCCTACTCAATCTCTTCTCATGTGTTATCAGTGATGCATGTAGCTCATCAACTGAAACGTTTGAGAGATCTTTTGTCTCTTCAATGGTGGTGACAATAGCATCAAACTTTGAGGGTAAGACCCTCAATATTTTCTCCACAATCCTCGTTTCTTCAATGGTTTCTCCATGAGTCCTCATCTGTGCGATCAGACCAATTACATGTGTGAAAAATGAGTCAATGTTGTCTGACTCCTTCATGCACAGATTCTCAAAATCTCTCCTCAGCAACTGTAATTTTGCTGTCTTTACTTTCTCCATGCATTGATAGGCTGTCTTGAGGGTTTGCCATGCTTCTTTGGATGTCTTGGCTGCTGCTATCCTTGGAAACACACTCTGGTCCACTGCTTGATACAAAAATACAAGGGCTTTTGAGTCCTTCTTCCTATTGCTCTTCAGCAGATCCTTCTCCGCTGGAGTTAATCTATTAAACTCATTTTCATCTGCTGGTTCTTCAAAACCATCTTGAACTAATTCCCATAAATCTTGACAGGCAAACAGGGCTCTCATGGTTATTGCCCAATAGTCATAGTTTTTCCCATTAAACTGTGGGAGCTGGGTGTTAAACATACCCATACCAGTGCTTGTGCTGGCCATTCCTTGCATCCTTAGTTATGCTTCAATTTCTTGACTGTGCCTTCAATCTGCTGGAGAAGATCTACTTGCTGCAACAAAAGACTCCTCCCTTCAGTTTCTTTGTCATCTTCAAAGAGCCTAAGCCTGCTCTGATACCACTGTTGGGGATTTTTCTGGTAAAATCTCAAAAATAAACAATTCAAGCACACAGAGGCAATGCTGTGTTTCCTTTACTCCAGGATCTTTTTGCACAGGGAGCCTTTTAAAAAAATTTACTGAGAACAGAGTATTGCACCACCATAAAAAGATTTCTATTCATTAAAACAAAATCACTCATACATATTCATCCTCTTCCACTCAGAGGGATTCACCAAAACATTTTAACAAAATTACTCTATCTCCTTTGAAATTTTACACCACCGTGTGTAAAAATTTCATTTACATTCACTGCTGTGTGAAAACAAAGATTACAAGGATTTACTATTGTAAAAGAAATAAAAGGATTAACACACTGCTGTGTGAAAAATTACGTATTCACCAAAACTTACATTACCCAAACTTACATTACCCTTTTCACTGTTGTGTGAAAGACTTCATGGTTTTCACCGATACATGCTTCCCCTGGTTTTCTTCATTCACATCTTCGCACTGCTGTGCGTTTCCATTTCACAATTACGATTGACCAAAAAAAAATTACAATATATGTTTTACTTGTTCAGTAAAACCAAACTTACTCCCGTGAATAATTAAAAACAATAAAATTAAAAACTATATGACATTGCCCATACCTATTGTAAATTCGCCATACCTCCCTAACATTAAAATTAAAATCTTTTACCTACAACTATGACAAATTCATAAATGCATTAATATTAAAACTGGCTGTCAACCAAAGTTTATTTTACTCCATGCAATATTTATTTGATGCAGGTTTGTGATGCCCGTCAACCGTTGATTTGCCCTCCTGGAATCGAATGGCTGAGGTGAATATCGGAAGGTCTTTTTAACCGAACTTTACTACACGTAACTCGTATGCAGCTTTGAACAATCAACGGTGGAGAGCGATGGAGTAGATCCGACGAAGGAGGAGATATCGGGTGAGCATTTTTAACTGACATTTACCTTCCGAGAAACTGTCAGAGGGTGATGTCATGCCTCTGCCACGCGTCAACACTATATTTTCTCGGAGCGCCTATGTACGAAAACCACTTCACGCAAAAGCGGTCCCAAGAAATTTACCACGGGTTTGTGGTTTTACTTTGGTGGTTTTGAGCGTATTAAATGTTGCGTTGAAATTACATATTCAACATCCCTATCTTTGCCTTCATATCCTACTTCTTTAATTTTATAATATTTGGATTTCTTTTCCTTTCCCTTCCCTTGATATTGTTCGATATTGTTCTCCACTTTTGAATCTTTGAACAGCGTTATTTTTCTTGTCATGTTGTGCACATCTGGGGGTACATTGACTACAGCCAGTCGATAAAGAAGAGATATTAGCAATATAATCTGCTTAATAACTTCACTTTGTAGAGCAACTTTTGGGAACCTTTTAAAAATTAGCGCCCATCTTGAGGTACATTGACTACGGTCAGTCCATAAAAAATAGATATTAGGATATAATCTGTTTAATAACTTCTTCACTTTGTAAAGCAAGTTTTAGGAAACCTTTTAAAAATTAGCGCCCCTTTCGAAACTTACTTGATTTTAGGAAAAAGGACTTCGATCTAAAATGGAGTATGAATATGCATATTCTTACTTGGATACCTATAATACTAGCCATTGTACCTAGAGGTGTAAAGGGACGTGGAAATGATTGGGAATATAGAAGGTAATAGTCAAGTGATATATTGGGAATATAGAAGGTAATAGTCAAGTGAAATATATTGATGATGAAATTTAATTTAAATTTGAGTTTTTGAGGTTAAATTTAATAAGAAAGTTACACTAACATAAATGTATTAAAACAATGATAAGTAACACAATGATAAGTAGAGGATGCCTAGGTAGATAGTAGAGGATTTAAATTTCTTTAAGGTTGTTTAAAACAACATGAAATAAATTCTAAACATGGAAACAATGAGGTATCTATCAGCTAAAGATATCACTCACACTTGGGATAAATGACTTTTATCTTGGGAGGATGAGAGAAAATTGGATTACATATAGAATTGTTGTATCAATGAATGTTGTAAAAGTACTTGTGAAAATCTTTGTGATTAAGACAACTTGGGCCTGCTTTTAACAAAGTTTGTGATGGCTTCTCTATGAAAAGGTTATTGGATGAATATGTCATTTATATACAATAATCTTTTTTAAAATAATTGAAATATTGGTTGAGATGACTAGCTTGAAATTAGAAATAGTTTGTCATCTTTAACAAATCAGAAATGAAGCACTTAATTAAATTGATCTCCAAAAGTAGATTGTTTCTTCTTTTTATTGACAATATATCATCCTCCCAGGTTTACAATTGAGAGAAATAGAAATTAACCATATAAACAATATCAGAAAGAAAAAAAGACCTTGAATATGCATATATTAATACTCAAGAAAATGAATATACGTATATTAATACTCAAAAAATTGAATTCACATATATTGTGAAAAAAAAAATGATAAAAATTATAAATGTCCGTATCTTTTGCATAAAATATAAAATGGAAAAAATTAAAATGATTCATTTAATCCAGAAATTCATCACAAGATCCTTTTGATATCACTCTTGAGTACAAGACAATTATCAATAACAATTTGGCCATGAAAACTTAAAACAAGAAACACACCAAATTGTCAATAGGCGTTTGTCCATGTTGCCAATCCACGGAGAAACTTTGGAAGATGGGCCATATATTTTTCAAAGGACTTGTACGGATGGATGTGAAAACAATTTGAACTTTGTATTGGAAATAAAGGGCACCCAAAATACCAAATTCTTTAAACAATTACATGGCGTACTCGCAATTTGGCAAGGGCCGGGAGATTCGAACCTCATATGTAAATGGGAAGTCTCTCCAACATATTATTCATTTGGTTATGAGAAAAAAGGAGTGCGCTCAAAACTACGTGTTTTACGAAGTATGACTTATCATCTCCGCTCCACACACATCTTCAATATCCATTTCATTTTGTGTTTTAAATTCAACATTCTGTATCTAATTCCAGCTATGTCTTTTTTCTTCTTCTTTTGAACTACTTTGCTTCACTATTCTGAATGTTATCCAATATTTAAGATTTTCTATTTATTTGGATTGCGAAATAATTGGTTGGAGTGTTGTCTCCAACCAAAAACTCATTTGTTCCGCCATTCAGAGTAATGATAATATAACTGGAAACTTTTGAAGCAAACGCACAACGGGCATCCCTCCCTGACAGGGAATTATGGGACACGCTCAGTGGAAATAGGAACGTGAGGTTCAAAATCTCTTTGGGTATTTCTCCCGTTCGCCCAAATTCAATCTGCTGAACCCAAAACTCAGAAAAACACCAGTCTACTTTCGGTTTCTGATATTCTGCGTATAAAGTAACAAAATTAACCTAGTTCATCCTGGAGTTTTGACATTTGTACAAGTCCATGAGAATCCAACGACCGACTACAATAAAGAAACCTCCAAAACGAACAGAGTCTTTATGCAAATGTAACAAACAGCAACCTCCCAGGATCCATTAGATGAACTGATAGAAGTTTCAAGGAATATTTACCAATCGGTTTCCATTTGCTTTACGAATTGACACCAAATTTTCCAAAAAGTTGAATTTTCTTCAGTTTCCGTCAACCTCTGATGACGCTACGATTCCTGGCTATGTTGCCGCCATTTTCATCTATTATCTCTGGTAGATATCATGGAATGTAGCCGAACGTGAACGATTTTCGAGGGTTTGTGTAAGCATCTCTACAACCTTGGGGGAGAAGACAGTAATAAACTTTTATTATATTTAAAATATATATAGAGATTGTGAAGACTGTACAGTGTATACAACACCACACCAACAAACAAAAAGCATGTGGGAACTCCACATAAAGTGGACAGTTCCTAAGGATGGTACGTGGATCCCAGCTTATTCCTAATTTTACACACGTTCTGGAGATAACAGAGACCCTGCATGGCGAAAGAGGGTTATCACTTTTTGCAATTCGATACCAAGTTTGTTTTAAAAGTTCCTCATTGTGCTGAAATAATCATAGTTTTCGATTCAATCGAGTTTTAGTGAAGAAAGATAATGGTATTTTGACTTATGCGTTGCAGCAAATGGCCTGGTTGCCAGGAAGAAAGACCGTCTGAAAGCCATAGTTGACAAATCAAAGTCTCTCTCGGTGCTAAAAATGCTCATGCATTCTGTAATAGAATGTTTGTGGTCGTATCACTTGTTCACGACTGAACACTACTGGTGAAAACTGGTGAGTTGAAAATAAAAAACTTAGATATGGAGGGAATGGCAAAGGTATTGAAAAGGGAAAATGAGAGAAGGGGACCGACTGAACACTACCGGTGAAAACTGGTGAGTTGAAGATAAACAACTTGGATATGGAGGGAATGGAAAAGGTCTTGAAAAGGGAAAATTAGAAAAGGGAACTCCACCTAAAGTGTGAGCTTCGACAGAGTAACAGCGTTGCAGATGGGATCCATTGATGAAATTAGAGGCAAGCGTGTGTGCCAGAGGAGATTACACACCCACCCACAAAAACAAGAGCAGGAGAAGAATCATGGCCGAAGATTTTGTTATTACCTTTGTTGTAGGGATGGATGAAAGGCTCAGTTTGGAGATCTTCACAGCCACCTTGGCGATTTCAGTGCCGCAAAGATGAACCTGACCTACTGATAGCATGCGTGCCTATGGGAATTGACGGCAGAAGCGAACCAGATTCATGGCAAATCCTTCGTTGGTGAGGCCATCATCCACGTGTCAAATTTTAATTGCAACTAGGACGACGAAAACAATGTTTGAAATATTAATTTCCAACTATCCGCATTAACTCCGGAAAACCACTTCAGAAAACCACAAATTATTTCGCACCGCTTTTGGTAAAAAGTTGTTTTTGTGAGAGGGCCTCCGAACACCCCGACTAGCTGCCACGCGTCCAGTGTACGGACACAAAACCACCCACTCCCGGGAAGCTAAAGTTCGATTGTTTTGTGAAAGGTTGGTGTGTGAAATGCGTTCGATGAGGTCAATGAACAAGCATCTTCAACAGAAAGTTAATTTTACTTTTACCCCACGTTTTATTTAATGCATTTAATGAAATGTCATAGTCTTAGGTAAAATCTTTAAGTTTTCATACGGCATATATTTTTTTAACCCATATGTAATATGTGTGTGTTGACTTTTATTATTATTGCACACGGGAGAAGAAAGAGTTAGCAGCAGCGAGGATTGATGAACCAGAGGATTGCACAGCAGTGCAAGGTTGAAGATCTGTATTAAAAAAAAAAGGAAGAACGCAGATGTATATGAGGGGGTTGAAATGTAATTTTCTTTTTGTGTTTTGTATTGCTCAAATGAAGCGGAGCAAGTACGAATGAAAATGACTGTGTGAATTTTACTTTTGAGATTGAAAAGTTATGTAAGAAATTTTTACAGCTCATGTAAGAATTTTATAATGTAAAAGCTCTTTTACAGTACTAAATGTAAATGAAGATTTTACACAGCAGTGTAAAAATCATTTGTAACAGAGGAAGAGTAATTTTTTTTGGTGAATCCCTCTGAGAGAGAGGAAGACAATTGTATCAGGCAATTTATAAATTAATACAAGTTTATGTTGGTTGTGAAACTCTGCTTTGTTCATAAATTTTTTTTGGGGGCTTCCCTGTGCAAAAGATCCTCAGGAGAAAAACAGAGCATTGCTCTGTATTTAGTTTTTTTTTTTTTTTTTGGATTTTATCAGAAAGATCCCCAACAGTGGTTTCAGAGCAGATCCAGGCTCTTTGAAGGTGTCAAAGAAACTGAAGGAAGGAGTTTTTGTAGCAGCAGTAAATCTTCTTCTCCAGCAAAGTGAAGTCTCAGGCAAAAGGATTCAAGTATTCCTCAAAGTTTTTTTTGTGTTACTGCTGAAGAAACAGTCAGTATTTTAAAATACACAATCAAGGATTTATTAGCATAGTTAAAGACTGCTAGGATGGCCAGCACCAGCACCAGCATGGGGATGTTTAATCCTCAATTCCCACAGTTCAATGGGAAAAACTATGGCTATTGGGCAATAACCATGAAAGCCCTGTTTGCCTGTCAAGATTTATGGGAATTAGTTCAAGATGGTTTTGAAGAACCAACAGATGAAAATGAGTTTAATAGATTAACTCAGGGGAGAGAAAGATCTATTAAAGAGCAATAGGAGAAGGATTCAAAAGCCCTTGTATTTTTATCAAAGTAGTGGACCAGATGTGGTTCCAAGGGATAGCAGCAGCTAAGACAACCAAAAAAAGCATGGCAAACTTCAAAAAAGCCTATCAAGGCATGGAGAAAGTGAAGACAGCAAAACTACAGTTGCTGAGGAGAGATTTTGAGAATCTGAACATGAAAGAGTCAGACAATATTGACTCATTCTTCACACGTGATTGGATTGGTCACACAGATGAGGACTCATGGAGAAGTTCTTGAAGAAAGGAGGATTGTGGAGAAACTTTTGAGGGTCCCACCCTCAAAGTTTGATGTGATTGTCACCACCATAGAAGAGACAAAGGATCTCTCAAACTTTTCAGTTGATGAACTCCATGCATCACTGATAACGCATGAGCAGAGGTTGAGTAGAAATGAAAACTCATCTCTAGAGCAAGCCTTCAAGACCCAGATGTCCTTTGGAAGAGGAAGAGGTCAAGGCAGAGGAAACAAGAGAGGAAGAGACAGAAGCCAAAACAGAGGTGGAAGGAACAGCCCAGCAAATGCTCAAGGAAGAGACAGCAACCCGAATCAGAACCAAGGCCAAGGCAACAGCCAACAAAGAGGACTACATCATGCTCAAGGACAAAGGTATGAAAAATCCAATCTCCAATTTTATTACTCCAAAAAGTATGGGCACTATGCCAATGAATGTAGGAAGAAGTAACATGATATAAGTAATAGTTCTAGTGCAAATATCACTAGAGAAAATATCAGCCAAAATAATGTTTTATTAGCTTGTAACATGGCTGAAACAAACAGTGAAGACATATGGTTTTTAGACTCAGGTTGCAGCAACCATATGACAGGAAACATAGCCCTGTTTTCTGCCTTAGATCAAAATGTGAAATCAAAAGTTACACTTGGGACTGATAGCAAAATTTCTGTTATGGGAAAAGGAGAAGTCAAAATATTTACAAAAAAGGGTGAAAAGAAAACCATAGCAGATGTCTACTATGTCCCTGGAATGAGATGTAAACTCATGAGTATTTGACAGCTTGTCCATAAGGGTTACAATGTTTTCTTTAAGAATGATGTATGCACCATCATGGATATAGAACCCAGCAAAAGATGTATTGTTGAAGTAAAGATGACAAGGAACAGGATGTTCCCTCTCAGAATAAGGGCAGATTTGAAAAACAAAGAAATGATTGCAGCAGTTACCCAAGACGCTTTCCAAAGTGTGCCAAAGGATGAAAATTGGTTGTGGCACTTGAGATTTGGACATCTCAACTTTGGAGGTCTTAACTTGTTGAGTAGAAAAGGGATGGTAAAAGGATTACCATTGATAGAGAAACCCGACAGCCTTTGTGAAGGTTACATATTGGAGAAACAACACAAAGAAAGTTTTCCATCAGGTAAAAGCATAAGGGCAAAGGCACCCTTAGAGATGGTCCACTCAGATTTATGTGGACTGTTGCAAGCTCCATCACTAGGAGGCAGCCAATATTTTCTAACATTCATTGATGATTTTAGTAGAAAGACTTGGGTATATTTTCTTAAAAATAAAAGTGAAGTGTTTGAGAAGTTCCGAAATTTCAAGGCACTTGTGGAAAATCAAAGCGGGCTGCATATTAAAGTCTGAGAACTGATAGAGGAGGTGAGTATATCTCCAAGGAATTCCTACGGTTTTGTAGAGAAAATGGAATTCATAAGCAATTCACAGCTAGGTACACCCCACAGCGAAATGAAGTTGCTGAAAGGAAGAACAGGACCATCATGGATATGGCGAGGAGCATGTTGAAGGCAAAGCATTTGCCAAATGATTATTGGGTTGAAGCTGTAAATTGTGCAGCGTATATTTTGAACAGGTGTCCTACAAAAGAGTGATGAATAGAGTGCTGGAAGAAGTATGGAGTGGGAGAAAGCAAGGAGTCACCCACATGGAAGTTTTTGGATGTGTCGCATATGCACACATTCCAGATCATCTAAGGAGGAAGTTGGACAGCAAAGGGGAGAAATGTCTTTTCATTGGATACAGCGAGGAATCCAAAGCTTACAGGTTGTATATCCCATCTACCAAGAAGTTTTTTGTAAGCAGAGATGTTCAATTTATTGAGGAGGAAGCTTGGGATGGAAGCATAGAGAAAATAGTGAATGTTAAAAATTGTTTGTCTCATGATGAAGATGATGAGGAGATGGCTGAAACACATCCCCAAACAACAGTGCCAACACAAGGACAGCAAGGAACACCCTTGAGGAGAAATGAAAGTGCTTCTCGAAGCACACCACAAAGTGGAAATTCAAGTGCATCCTCAAGCACTTGCACACCGAGTGAAAGAGGTAAAAAGTTCAGAAATTTAAGTGACATTTATGATGAAGGAATGAATTCCTTATTTGCTTTATATTGTCATGTTGATGACCCTATTCATTTTGAAGAAGCAATTAAAGATAAGAAATGGATAGAAGCTATGGATGAAGAGATCAATGCCATAGAGAGAAACAAAACATGGGATTTGGTTGAGCTACCAAAAGGTAAGGAAGTCATTGGAGTTAAATGGGTCTATAAGACCAAGTGCAATGCTGAAGGCAAAAATTGAAAGACACAAGGCAAGGCTGGTTGTCAAAGGGTACAAGCAGTAGTATGGGAGAGATTATGAGGAAACTTTCGCACCGGTTGCAAGAATGGAAACCATGAGAGCAATGTTGTCCATAGCAGCACAAAACAAGTGGAAAGTTTACCAAATGGATGTGAAGTCAACATTCCTAAATGGAGTGTTAAAGGAAGAGGTTTACATTGAACAACCTCTAGGCTATGAAAAGAAAAGTGAAGAGCACAAAGTGTGCAAATTGAAGAAAGCTCTTTATGGGCTGAAGCAAGCGCCAAGAGCATGGTACAGTAGGATAGACTCCTATCTACTAGAGAATGGATTTGACAAATGTGAGGGAGAACCCACAGTCTACATCAAAGAAAAAGATGGTAAATTGCTAATTGTTGTGTTATATGTTGATGATGTTATTTTTATAGGTAATGATGACTACCTCATTGAAAATTTCAAAACAGTCATGAAAGAGGAATTTGAAATTACTGACATGGATTTGCTGAGATACTTCTTAGGAATAGAAGTAGATCAAAATGAAAATGGAATTTTTATCTCACAGGCAAAATATGTAAATGAAGTGTTGGGCAGATTTAATATGCAAGAGTGCAAGGCAGCAATCACTCCCACATTAATGGGATTAAAACTCAGTAAAGAGGACAGCAGCAAGGAATTTGATCCTAGCTTGTACAAGAGCATAGTTGGCAACCTTATGTATTTAACTGCAACTAGACCTGACATAATGTTTGCTATTAGTTTAATTTCCAGATTCATGGAGAGGCCAAAGGAAGCACATTGGCAGGCAGCAAAAAGAATTCTGAGGTATGTCAAAGGTACTAAAAAGTTTGGCATCTTATATAATGTCTCAGAACATTCAGATTTAGTTGGATACACTGATAGTGATTGGGCTGGAAGTGTAGATGATCAGAAAAGCACTTCCGGTTATGTTTTTCACATGGGTTCAGGAGCCATTTCATGGGCTTCTAAGAAGCAGTCCATTGTAGCATTGTCTACAGCAGAAGCAGAATATGTGGCAACTACAGCAGCAGCATGTCAAGCAGTTTGGATGAGAAGGATGTTGAGGAGCTTAGGCCAAGAGCAGGCAAAAGCAACAGTGATTTTTTGTGACAATAGCTCAGCTATTTCATTATCAAAGAATTCAGTGTTTCATAAGAGAACGAAACACATTGACACAAGGTTTCACTACATCAAGGAATTGGTGAGCAATGGAGAAATTGCCTTAGAACATTGCAGGACTCAGGAACAGGTTGCAGACATTTTGACAAAGCCACTGGATCAGAAAAGCTTTGAGTTTTTGAGAAAATGTTTGGGTATGACTGAATGCCCAGCAGTTGAAATTAAAGGGGAGTGTTGAAATATTAATTTCCAACTGCCCGCATTAACTCCGGAAAACCACTTCAGAAAACCACAAATTATTTCGCACTGCTTTTGGTAAAAAGTTGTTTTTGTCAGAGGGCCTCCAAACACCCCGACTAGCTACCACGCGTCCAGTGTACGGACACAAAACCACCCACTCCCCGGAAGCTAAAATTCGATTGTTTTGAGAGAGGTTGGTGTGCGAAATGCGTTCGATCAGGTCAACGGACAAGCATCTTCAACAACCTGCCAGAAAGTTAATTTTACTTTTACCCCACGTTTTATTTAATGCATTTAATGAAATGTCATAGTCTTAGGTAAAATATTTAAAGTTTTCATACGGCATATATTTTTTTAACCCATATGTAATATGTGTGTGTTGACCTTTATTATTATTGCACACGGGAGAAGAAAGAGTTCGCAGCAGCAAGGATTGATGAACCAGAGGATTGCACAGCAGTGCAAGGTTGAATATCTGTATTAAAAAAAAAAGGAGGAACGCATATGTATACGAGGGGGTTGAAATGTAATTTTCTTTTTGTGTTTTGTATTGCTCAAATGAAGCCGAGCAAGTGCGAATGAAAAATGACTGTGTGAATTTTACTTTTGAGATTGAAAATCTATGTAAGAAATTTTTACAGCTCATGTAAGAATTTTATTCTACAGTAGTAAATGTAAAAGCTCTTTTACAACAGTAAATGTAAATGAAGATTTTACACAGCAGTGTAAAAATCATTTGTAACAGAGGCAGAGTAATTTTTTTTGGTGAATCCCTCTGAGAGAGAGGAAGACAATTGTATCAGGCAGTTTATAAATTAATACAAGTTTATGTTGGTTGTGAAACTCTGCTTTGTTCATAAAAAAAAATTTGGGGCTTCCCTGTGCAAAAGGTCCTGAGGAGAAAAACAGAGCATTGCTCTGTATTCAGTTTGTTTTTTTTTTGTTTTTGGGATTTTACCAGAAAGATCCCCAACAAACAAAGGCTTCTGATTGGCTGGGGTGAACAGTGTCTCCTCACCGTGTCTGCTCGCCGCAAGCCCACAAAGAGAATGCCATTCGGCGTAAATATATATCTCATAAATTGTAACCCATTCAAAATGTAATGTGACCCCTGGGAGTGTTGAAAACCAGAATTCAATACCGGGTATGACCTCTATAACTAAATCCTGATCACAACATCAAAATTCTGAGCTCAGCTAAGATTATTGGAGAATCTATCAAAATCTAAATTGGAAACAAAATTTGTTTTTTGTTGTGCAGGATTTCCCATGAACCAAGGAGGCTTCTGTATTATTTTGGATACCATAAAAACCGTGTTTACATTGATTTAGTTGTCAGAGGGCAACAATTCAAATGCACGAAAGACCATTCTCAAGATGCGTACCAATACTGTAGCTAGCGGGAATGGTTGGTCCTCAAAAGCATGGAGTGAAGTAGACATTCCCTATATATAAATGACCCTATATATGATACATTTTTGCTCTGGCACTACTTACTGCCGCAGACTTTGAATGCCACTCTGTGGAATGGTGGAAATTTCTCATTGTATTTATGTTCTAGTGATTTCAGCATTTTTAAGGTTGATGTTTGTTTGTGTTTAACTTAAGTGTTCACTATCTCTGTTAAATAAATGTTATATGTTATTTTAAACTCTCTGATACCTGGCGATACTCTGATAGTCTTGCTGGAACTGAAAAGAGAGTTCGTTTGGGTTGCCCTGAGTGATCATTTTGTTACCAGAGCAGTTCTTTAGGTGCTATAAGACAGTTCGTTTGGGTTGCCCTGAGTGATCATTTTGTTATCAGAGCAGTTCTTTAGGTGCTATAAGACAAGTCTTTTTTCAAATAAAAGCGTTGTGCTTTCGTCTCTATTCTTTGATCCTCTAGCAGCAGAGTTACCGCTCACAATTGATTGTAGAAAAATCATGGGAAAGGAAAAAGAAAGAACTAGTTTAAAGTGGAGAAGTCCAAGATCCAAGAATTAGTCGGAGAAAAAATAGCAACTCAAAGAAAGTATGGAATTGAAGAGAGAGAAGAAAATCTTGCAGCCCAGGATCCAATAAGAAAGTTTATTTCCAGCGTGAAATAAAAAATTTGCAATGATATAGACCCAGTGTGTCCTGCCCCCAACTCTTTTTTTCTTAAGTTGAGCAGGTGCGGCACCGCCTAAACGACTTACTGTTTCCATGGTTAAGTAATTTACGAACTACGCCTTCACTTTTATAAAACTTCACTTGTTAAATTATAATGTGCGGAATTCCATTATAATAAGCATGATAAACATAACCGAGAAAAACAACAATGCATGTAATAAAAATCTTTTATTATAGTAAAGAGATTTTACAACATGACCGGGAGACAAGCTCAACCGGCGTTTACAACCGGGCGAGCGCCCGCCCATGCAAGAGCACATAGCGGTCTGCCTGAACCACAACTGAGATGTAAGAACGTTCGCCCGAACGGAGGGCGCGCCTGTTGAAAATGTAATTTCAACTGTGCATCGGTTGAGCCGTGCTGCAGCAAGGAATTATCGCCGATATCGCATCGGCGTATCGCTATCGGCGTTTCAAGTGGAGCATGACCTTTTTATAAATGAGCAATCGCCGATGGGCCGGACCCGACGATGGTATTAATTTTTTTTTATAGATTATCGGGTCCACAATATTATCGCATCGGGGGAATCACAGTGGAGGACTTACAAAGAGTCATTTTTGTTTGCGATGAGCGATCGGCGATATCACTATCGGTGAATCCAAATGGGCAGGCCTTACTATGAGTTATGTTGCGACCCGACAACATTATAAATAGTTTCTAATAAAATTTCAAGTATGCTCTACAGGGGATGGAGATTGCGTGGAGTAAAACAAAGTTTTAGTTGACTGCCAATTTTTCATTAAGGCATTAAATGAATTCCTCCTAGACGTAGATAGTTGGTAGAAGTCTTTAAGTGATTTTTTTTTAATCCTTGTTTACGGCACGTAAAAATAATAATGTTTGCTTTGGTAGTCATTTTTTTATATACATATGAAACATATATGATATGTTTTTTTGTGTTAAAAAAAAAGTAATGTGAAAAGAACGCACTGCAGTGTGAGTAGAGAGAACAGGGGGAGCAGCGAAAAGTTTTTTTTTGCAGTATAAGTAAAAATATGTTTTTACAGCTGTAAGTGAAAAAAAAATGACATTTTTACACACAGCAGTGTTAAATCTCATGTAAATTTTTTTTGTGAATCCCTCTGAGTGAAAGAGGATGAATCTTGTATCAAGAATTTTATTTTAATGAATACAAGGTCTTTTATGAGTGTGTAATACTCTGTTCTTAGAAATATTTTTTTTTAAAAGCTTCCCTGTGTTAAGATCCTAGAGTGAAAAATAGAGCATTGTCTCTGTGTGTAGTTTATGTTCTGTTTTTGGGATTTTACCAGAAAAATCCCGAACAGTGGTATCAGAGCTTGTCCAGGCTCTTTGAAGGTGTCAAAGAAGTTGAAGGAAGGAGTTTTCTGGCTGCAATAAATCTTCTCCAGCAAAGTGAAAACTCAGTTAAAAAGATCCAGGTATTCCTCAAAGTTTTTTTTGAGTAGCTGCTGAAGAAGCAATCAGTTATTTTAATACATAGTCAAGCATTTTATAGCATAAGTTAAGGAGTGCTAGAATGGCCAGCACCAGCACAAGCATGGGTATGTTTAACCCTCAATTCCCACAGTTCAATGGGAAAAACTATGACTACTGGGCAATAACTATGAGAGCCTTGTTTGCCTGTCAAGATTTATGGGAATTAGTTCAAGATGGTTTTGAAGAACCAGTAGATGAAAATGACTTTAACAGATTAACTCAGGCAGAGAAAGATCTACTAAAGAGCAATAGGAAGAAGGATTCAAAATCCCTTGTATTTTTGTATCAAGCAGTGGACCAGAGTGTGTTTCCAAGGATAGCAGCAACTAAGACATCCAAAGAAGCATGGCAAACTCTCAAAACAGCCTATCAAGGCATGGAGAAAGTGAAGACAGCAAAACTACAGTTGCTGGGGAGAGATTTTGAGAATCTGAACATGAAAGAGTCAGACAATATTGACTCATTCTTCACACATGTGATTGGTTTGGTCACACAAATGAGGACTCATGGAGAAGTTCTTGAAGAAAGGAGGATTGTGGATAAACTTTTGAGGGTCCTACCCTCAAAGTTTGATGTGATTGTCACCACCATAGAAGAGACAAAGTATCTCTCAAACTTTTCAGTTGATGAACTTCATGCATCACTGATAACACATGAGCAGAGGTTGAGTAGAAATGAAAACTCATCTCTAGAGCAAGCTTTCAAGACCCAGATGTCCTTTGGAAGAGGAAGAGGTCAAGGCAGAGCAAAACAAAAGAGGAAGAGGCAGAAGTCAGAACAGAGGTGGAAGGAACAGTCCAACAAATCCCCAAGGAAGAGGCAGCAATCCAAATCATAACCAAGGCCAAGGCAGCAGCCAACAAAGAGGAAAACATCATGCTCAATGACAGAGGTATGAAAAATCCAATGTCCAATGTTATTATTGCAAAAAATATGGGCATTATGCAAATGAATGTAGGAAGAAACAACATGATATGAGTAATAGTTCTAGTGCAAATATCACTAGAGAAAATACAAGCCAAAATAATGTTTTATTAGCTTGTAACATGGCTGAAACAAACAGTGAAGATATATGGTTTTTAGACTCAGGTTGCAGCAACCATATGACAGGAAACATAGCCCTGTTTTCTGCCTTAGATCAAAACGTGAAGTCACAAGTTACACTTGGGAACTGATAGTAAAATTTCTGTTCTGGGTAAGGGAGAAGTTAAGATATTTACAAAGAAGGGTGAAAAGAAAACCATAGCAGATGTATACTATGTCCCTGGAATGAGATGTAACCTCTTGAGTATTGGACAGCTTATCCATAAGGGGTACAATGTTTTCTTTAAGAATGATGTATGCACCATCATGGATATAGCACCCAGCAAAAGATGTATTGTTGAAGTGAAGATGACAAGGAACAGGATGTTCCCTCTAAGAATAAGGGCAGATTTGAAAAACAAAGAAGTAATTGCAGCAGTTACCCAAGAGGCTTTCCAAAGCATGCCAAAGGATGAAAATTGGTTGTGGCACTTGAGATTTGGACATCTCAACTTTGGAGGTCTTAATTTGTTGAGCAGAAAAGGGATGGTAAGAGGATTACCATTGATAGAGAAACCGGACAGCCTTTGTGAAGGTTGCATATTGGGGAAACAACATATAGAAAGTTTTCAATCAGGGAAAAGCATAAGGGCAAAGGCACCCTTAGAAATTGTCCACTCAGATGTATGTGGACCGATGCAAACTCCATCACTAGCAGGCAGCCAATATTTTCTAACATTCATTGATGATTTTACAAGAAAAACTTGGGTATATTTCCTTAAAAATAAAAGTGAAGCGTTTGAAAAATTCCGAAATTTCAAAGCACTTGTGGAAAATCAAAGCGGGCTGCATATTAAAGTTCTGAGAACTGACAGAGGAGGTGAGTATATCTCCAAAGAATTCCTACGATTTTGCAGATAAAATGGAATACACAAGCAATTTACAGCAAGGTACACCCCACAGCAAAATGGAGTTGCTAAAAGGAAAAATAGGACCATCATGGATATGGCAAGGAGCATGTTGAAGGCAAAGCATTTGTCAAATGATTATTGGGCTGACGCTGTAAATTGTGCAGCGTATATTTTGAATAGGTGTCCTACAAAAGTAGTGATGAATAGAGTGTCGGAAGAAGTATGGAGTGGGAGAAAGCAAGGAGTCACCCACATGAAAGTTTTTGGATGTGTGGCTTATGCACACATTCCAGATCAGCTAAGGAGGAAGTTGGACAGCAAAGGGGAGAAATGTTTTTTCATTGGATACAGTGAAGGATCCAAAGCTTACAGGTTGTATATCCCATCTACCAAGAAATTTTTTGTAAGCAGAGATGTTCAGTTCATTGAGGAAGAAGCTTGGGATGGAAGCATAGAGAAAACAATGAATGTTAAAAACTATTTGTCTCATGATGAAGATGATGAGGAGATGGCTGAAATTCATCCCCAAACAGCAGCGCCAACACAAGGACAGCAAGGAACACCCTTGAGGAGAAATGAAAGTGCTTCTCCAAGCACACCACAAAGTGGAAATTCAAGTGCATCTTCAAGCACTTGCACACTGAATGAAAGAGGTAAGAAATTCAGAAATTTAAGTGATATTTATGATGAAGGTATGAATTCCTTATTTGCCTTGTATTGTCACGTTGATTACCCTATTCATTTCGAAGATGCAATCAAAGATAAGAAATGGATAGAAACTATGGATGAGGAAATGAATGCCATAGAAAGAAACAAGACATGGGATTTGGTTGAGTTACCAAAAGGTAAGAAAGTCATTGGATTTAAATGGGTCTATCAAACCAAGTGCAATGTTGAAGGCAAAATTGAAAGACACAAGGCAAGGCTGGTTGTTAAAGGGTACAAGCAGCAGTATGGGAGAGATTATGAGGAAACTTTCGCACCGGTTGCAAGAATGGAAACCGTGAGAGCAGTGTTGTCCATAGCAGCACAAAATAAGTGGAAAGTTTACCAAATGGACGTGAAGTTAGCATTCTTAAATGGAGTGTTAAATGAGGAGGTCTATATTGAACAACCTTTAGGCTATGAGAAGAAAGGCCAAGAACACAAAGTATGCAGATTGAAGAAAGATCTTTATGGGTTGAAACAAGCACCAAGAGCGTGGTACAGTAGGATAGATTTCTATCTACTGGAAAATGAGTTTGACAAATGTGAGGGAGCACCCACCGTCTACATCAAAGAAAAGAATGGTAAGATTTTAATTGTTGTGTTATATGTTGATGATGTGATTTTTACAGGTAATGATGACTACCTCATTAAAAATTTCAAATCAGTCATGAAAGAAGAATTTGAAATGACTGACATGGGTTTGCTGAGATACTTCTTAGGAATAGAAGTAGATAAAAATGAAAATGGAATTTTTATCTCTCAAGCGAGATATGTAAATGAAGTGTTGGGCAGATTTAATATGCAAGAGTGCAAGGCAGCAATCACTCCCACAGTAATGGGATTAAAACTCAGCAAAGAGGACAGCAGCAAGGAATTTGATCCTAGCTTGTACAAGAGCATAGTTGGCAGCCTTATGTATTTAACTGCAACTAGACCTGACATAATGTTTGTTGTTAGTTTAATTTCTAGATTCATGGAGAGGCCAAAGGAAGCACATTGGCAAGCAGCGAAAAGAATTCTGAGGTATGTTAGAGGAACTAAAAGTTTTGGCATCTTATATAATGTCTCAGAACATTCAGATTTAGTTGGATACACTGATAGCGATTGGGCTGGAATTGTGGATGATCAGAAAAGCACATCCGGTTATCTCTTTCACATGGGTTCGGGTGTAATTTCATGGGCTTCTAAGAAGCAGTCCATTGTAGCATTGTCTACAGCAGAGGCTGAATATGTGGCAACTACAGCAGCAGCATGCCAAGCAGTGTGGATGAGAAGAATGTTGAGGAGCTTAGGCCAAGAGCAGGCAATAGCAACAACGATTTTTTGTGACAATAGCTCAGTCATTGCCCTATCCAAGAATTCAGTGTTTCATAAGAGAATGAAACACATCGACACAAGGTTTCATTACATAAGAGAATTGGTGAATAATGGATAAATCATTTTACAACATTGTAGGACTCAGGAACAGGTAGCAGACATTTTGACAAAGCCATTGGATCAGAAAAGCTTTGAATTTTCGAGGAAATGTTTGGGTATGGTTGAATGCCCAGCAGCTGAAATTAAAGGGGAGTGTTGAAAATGTAATTTCAACTGCGCATCGGTTGAGCCATGCTGCAGCAAGGAATTATCGTTGATGAGAGATCGTCGATATCGCATTGGCGTATCGCTATTGGCGTTTCAAGTGGAGCATGACCTTTTTATAAATGAGCAATCGCCGATGGGCCGGACCCGACGATGGTATTAATTTTTTTTGATAGATTATTGGGTCCACAATATTATCGCATCGGGGGAATCACAGTGGAGGACTTATAAAGTGTCATTTTTGTTTGCGATGAGCGATCGCCAATATCGCTATCGGCGTATCGCTATCGGTGAATCCAAATGGGCAGGCCTTACTATGAGTTATGTTGCGACCCAACAACATTATAAATAGTTTCTGATAAACTTTCAAGTACGCTCTGCAGGGGATGGAGATTGCGTGGAGTAAAACAAAGTTTTAGTTGACCGCTAATTTTTCATTAAGGCATTAAATCAATTCCTCCTGGACGTAGATAGTTGGTAGAAGTCTTTAAGTTTTTTTTTTATCCTTGTTTACGGCACGTAAAAATAATAATGTTTGCTTTGGTAGTCGTTTTTATATATATATATGAAATATATATGATATGTTCTTTTTGTGTTAAAAAAAAAGTAATGTGAAAAGAACGCACTGCAGTGTGAGTAGAGAGAACAGGGGGAGCAGCGAAAAGTTTTTTTTTGCAGTATAAGTAAAAATATGTTTTTACAGCAGTAAGTGAAAAAAAAATGACATTTTTACACACAGCAGTGTTAAATCTCATGTAATTTTTTTTTGTGAATCCCTCTGAGTGAAAGAGAATGAACCTTGTATCAAGAATTTTATTTTAATGAATACAAGGTCTTTTATGAGTGTGTAATACTCTGTTCTTAGAAATATTTTTTTTAAAAGCTTCCCTATGTTAAGATCCTGGAGTGAAAAACAGAGCATTGTCTCTGTGTGTAGATTATGTTCTGTTTTTGGGATTTTACCAGAAAAATCCCGAACAGCGTCGTGCCACCGTGCACGCCCAACTTCTATCCAACCAACGCCCGCACCAATAATACAACCACGCCCCGACGTTTACCATACAACCGCGCCCGGCGTTACCATACAACCGGCGTTCACCCAACAGCGGGCGGGCGGGTCGCCCTGCGCCCATGCCCGTTCGTTCACCCGATGGGCGGGCGAGCGCACCCGCGCCTGCGTTATGGCGTAACCGCACTGTCACCGTCCGCAATTCCAAGTCCGCTGCCCAACCTGCGGGCGCATGCCCTTTGCGACCTACGGCTCTCCTCCTCTACCTCGCACTTAAGATGTGAGTGCGTTAGAGCGATGAGATGATCGTTTGATCGATGCCTCAAACCAACTCTTCGTCCGCTGGTTTATACCCTTCGTTGGAGTGGGTATCCGCCCAGCCGACCTGCCCAATGTCATTCACCACTTCCGCACGCCAATGCCCAACGTGAGGTCGGCCCGCCCATCGTGCGGGACCGCCCACCCAAGGCGCCCATCGCATAAGCGTTTCCTCCGTCGGCTCGTCGGTTGGCGTTTGTCCAACTCGCCATATAAACTCGCGAGGCGCTCTCCATAACCACGCGTTGACTCGTTGCGTTGGTGGAGCGCTCACCATACTTAGTCGATTTTTCACCGTGCGGAGGGTGCGCGCCCGGGTCGCAACGCTAGGGCGCTACATCCTCCCCCACTGGAAATCATTGTCGCCCTCGAAAATCCTCCACGTCTAAGTATCCTCCTCTCAAATCTCGCAATCTTCCTCTTCCATCTCCAAAGTGAGTCCTCTGATTCCCAACTCTCCTCTTCCAGTGCTTCCTTCCATCTGACAAGGTATTCCCATTTCTGGTGGCAACCAATCCCTGTAGTTCTGAAGTCCAATATCTTCTCCAACTCCAAGCCTGGTTTGTCCACTATCCCAGCTGGTCCTCTCGGCGGTTCAACTCTCTCTGGATGGTCTAAATCAAGCCTGCATCTCTTCAACTGACTCACATGAAAAACTGGATGTTTCATGTACATATGGTGAGGAAGATCCAACTTGTAAGCAGCCTCCCCCACTCGCTTCTCCACACGAAATGGTCCCTCATACTTTCGTGTCAGTTTGGCGGTCGTCCCGTTGGCTGGCTGAAACTGCTCCCCGGTAATCCTGAGAAACATCATATCTCCCACACTGAACTGCACATCCCGTCTTCCCTGATCAGCATTCTTCTTCATTCTCCTTGCAGCATCGTGCAAGCGCAACCGTGCCAACTCCAAGGTCTCCTCCCAAGCCTTCATGAACCTCTTCGCATGAGGACTCCTCATACGACCTGTAGTCTCAACGGTGTGCAGAGCAACCGACATCTGTCCATTTACCAACTCAAATGGACTGTACCCCGTCGCAGAACTCTTTTGAATATTGTAGCTAAACTGAGCAATATCCAAGAGTTCAGGCCAATTCTTCTGATCAGCCATGACATAATGTCTCAAGTAGTCCTCCAGCAATGCGTTGATACGTTCGGTCTGCCCATCTATCTGCGGATGGTAACTTGAACTCATCAGCAACTCTGTCCCAACTAACTTGAACAATGTCGTCCAAAATCTCCCTATAAACCGTGGATCTCTATCACACACAATACTCAACGGCATACCCCAATACTTCACCACGTTCTTAAAGAATAGCTCAGCAGTACGCTCAGCTCCACAAGGTATCTTTGTCGGAACAAAGACAACATACTTGGAAAAACGATCGACAACGACCATAATCCCATTATACCCCTGCACCTGCGGTAGCGAAAAAATGAAGTCCATCGAGACACTCATCCATGGCCTCTTTGGAATAGGTAAAGGCTGCAATAGTCCTCCTTGCCTCTGATTATCCGATTTGTCCTGCTGACAAATGATGCACGTATGTACATACTCCTCCATCTCCTCTCACATCTTCTCCCAAAAGAACCCTCTCTCCAACAATGCCAAAGAACGACGCTACCCTGGGTGGCCAACCCATGGAGAATCGTGGCACTCCTTCAAGAGGTGCCTCCTAAGGCCAGATCTCTTTGGAACATAGAGTCGGTTTCCAAGAACAAGTAACCGTCCCATAGAAAGAACCTACGTGTCTTCCCTTCCTTTATCTGCTTCACTATATTCTGTGCCAAAGTATCGATTTCCACATTTTCCTTCAGTTTGTTTTGCATCTCTTCCGACATCTAAACCCAACTTCTACTCCTTGCTACCCGGTCTTCACCCTCCAATGGTGCAAGTTGTCCCTTTTTGCTAAGGGCATCTGCTAACGCATTGTGTCTACCCGGTCTATACTCAATAGACATGTCGAACTCTGCCAAGAAGTCCTACCAATGAGCTTGCTTTGCAGAAAGCTTCGGTTGTGATGCAAAATAACTCGCTGCAACGTTGTTAGTCTTGACAACAAAAGGCTTCCCAATCAAGTAGTGCCTCCATACATTAAGACAATGGATGATCGCAGTCATCTCCTTCTCATGAACCGGATACCTCCGCTCTCTATCCTGCAACTTCCGACTCTCATAGGCCACTGGATGCCCATCCTGCATAAGAACCCCTCCTATGGCAAAATCTGAAGCATCAGTGTGCACCTCGAACGGTCTCCCGAAGTCAGGAAACTTCAATATCGGTGCTGTAACCATCCTTCTCTTCAAATTATCAAATGCCTTTTGACATTTCTCCGTCCAACATCAATTCTTGTCCTTTTTTAGTAGGTCTGTCAGTGCCGATGTTACCTTGGAGTAACCTTCTACAAACTTCCGTTGGTAGTTGGTCATGCCCAAGAACACCCTCATATCATGGACATTCTTCGGTTCAACCTAGTCCTCGATAGCCTTCACCCTGCTCGGCTCCATCTGTATGTACCCCTGTCCAACGATGTGCCCAAGGAACGGAATCTCGGTCTGAGCAAACACACACTTAGACTTCTTCAAGAACAACTGATTCTCCCTTAGTGCCTTGAAAACCATCACCAAGTTCTTCTTATGATCCTCCATGTTATCACTATAAACCACTATATCATCCAAGTATACCACTATGAACGAGTCCAAGTACGGTCGTAGGACATGTTGATGCCTCGAAAATCGTTGCACCAACATTGGGGGAAACCACCCGGTCCGGACCTTAGTGCAGCTCCTTT
>APFE031355689.1:0-36534 GCA_000404065.3 Pinus taeda | reverse complement strand
AAGCATCCAATACCATGGACCGAAAAACATCGCGTCCAAAACCATGGACCGAAAACCATCGCGTCCAAAAAACATGTGCGAAAGTCACGCACAAAACCATAGGTGGGTCCGCCTGCAATTCGTGGAGTCTTTACAACAATATCAAATCAAAACTTGGGCTTTGAGCCCCAAAACATGCCTTGGGGGGATTCCATGCCCAACACGAAGTGAATAACTAACAAAAATCCATAGATGACAATAGGATTTTGAGAAGCACCTCCCCACACAATGAAGTGGGCCCAAGTGACTAGAGAAGACCTGAAATCCCCACACCAGTGCAAATGGACTAGATAGATGTCCCCGCGCTCACCCAAATACCAACCCACACATTCCCCTTCCCTTCCCATCTCTAATTCAAGCATACATAAACTATTACATAAATTTTGAGGTCTAAAATGGGCCTCTTAAGGAATATTATAAAATAATAGTGGAAATACTAAAATAAGATTGGATTACCTCATCAAGTTTTGGTGGGAAAAATAAAAAGTTGTTTTCTAATTCATATTTTCAACCTTTTTTTTTGGTCAAGTAAGAATGGAGCCTTCTGTTAACCGAACTAGTACATTACATATGTTACAGGGTGAACCAAAATCCCTTTTGTTTACCAAAACTCGATCCAGAGGCCTGTGGGTTATGGCCCACAAAGCCTAATGGAAGCGTTAATGGATTTAAACCTTTAAAACTCGGAACCATTCACTCTATCAGAATAAATGGATTACACAGAAACCCGACCCACAACACTTAAGGTCAGACTTCAAACATATTACACCCACCACCATAAAAATCAGCGGGTCCGCACTTCCTACCCATCGCCTTCCCACTGCACTCTTCGAACACCAATCACTGATCGGCCTTATCCCAGCCATCCATCTATATCAACAATCCAACAACTATTGGTGAATCGCCTACTCACAAATCGATGAATCGTAATCCAACTCCTTCTTCTTCCACCGATTGTCGATTAGACAACTTGCACGACTTAATCTCCACAGTTGATTTACACTTTGTGGATCCAAGGGTCCATGATTATTTCGGGCAGACAAGTAACACGAGGGTTAACTACCCAAAAAAGTAGTTTCCTCTCTCCTCCTCGCTGCTACGTGTCGCTTGATGAGTGGAATCGAAGGTCTGCCTTGAAAAACTGTTTACCACTTAGACCCCACCCAAAATACCACTTATGGTTCAAGAAACCACTGCCTTCGCGAGTCAACTTTCGCGCTCTTCTACCATGCGATGACCATTGATCTATCCCATCGGATAGTTCTCATTCCTTTCTGCCAACACCACAGATCTTCAGCTTAACAATGGATTTACGCTTAAACCCCCGTTTCTCTGCCATATTCCTTTTAACACACAAACACTCATTTATAACAATATTCCGTTAATCAAACAATCATCATTGATCTTTACAATGATCGATGGTCGATCAAACCTGCAACATTTCCAGAATCAGTCCTCATGCCAATACAATCTGCGGACTGCTGCCACACAACCGGCAAACAGTTTAGGCTTCCATATCCCTCCTGTCTCCTGAGCCTCCTCAATCCATCAATCCCTATCTTTGGTAGCCTGACAGAGACAATCCTCTAATAGTTTGCCTGGTGGTAACAACTCCCAAACATGTCGAGTGTCCCTTTCCTTATTTGATCACTCCTTCATTCGCCAAACGATCGGCTAACATGTTAACTTTTCGTTTTACATGGACAAATCTTACAATTCTTAGGGTTTGCAAGAGAGTGTAGATACGATGAAAGACCTACGATAGTATCCAGTGTTTCGACACTTTATCTGGTGATGTACCATTGCATATGTTCTTGGCCACTCTAATAATCAATTCCGAATCTGCTTCAATGATGACATTGTGTGAATTTGAATCCACCAAGATTTCCAAGCATTGCTCTAAGGCCATGAGTTCTGCCATATTATTAGTGGCCTTCCCCAAGTGGCCATGAAAGATCTCCTTTATTTGACCTTGTTCATCTCTTATAACACCCCCAAAACTAGCTAACCCTGGATTTTCCTTAGATGCTCCGTCTATGTTGACCTTTAAGGAGCCATGTGGAGGAGGATTCCAAATATTTATCTCTGCATCTGTTTGGCGCACACCTTTGATTATGCCCTATGGGCCTATAGAATGGAGATCCAAATGCAGTAGAATACACGCATCTTGGGGCAATGCAGGGTCCTTAGAGAGTTTCCTTAACAAGCTGTTGATTGTGTCTTTGAGCTGCCTTAAAATTTGGTCAATTATATGCTGGGGCTTTCTTGATTTGTTCTTGAAGATCCGATTATTACGTTCTTTCCAAACATCCTAGAGAAAAATCCTGGAACCAAAGTCCAAGCTTTATTAATGATTTCATTCCCTGAGAATTTTTTCTTCCAATTCTTCAAAGTGTTAGGGATGCTGAGCCTGTCCCTATCAGTGTGCCTAAAGATTGAGGCCACCCGTTCCCACACTGTAGAGGTGAAAGGGCAAAGGTTTAGAAGGTGATCCATCATCTCCTCTTGTGAGCCACAAAGGTAACATTTGGAAAGTCCAGTGAAGCCTTTTTTTAGGAGGTTCTCCCAAGTTAAAATTTTCCTTTGGTGAACTAGCCAAATAAATAACTTTATTTTCATCTAGTGGGGGCTTTGCCAAAGATTCTTCCAAACTTGATTAGGGTTGAGGTAGTTAAATCCTATTACTACCTGTTTAACTTCTTTGAGGTTAAAGTTTCCTTCAGTGTTCTTACCCCATCTTAGTTGATCAGGCAAGGAGGATACCAGAATCATCCTATGCTCTAGCTCCTGAGCAAGAGAGCCTTAATTCGTATTTTCAACTTATATCCCTATGATTTTTATTAAATTTTGAGCAAGAGCACTTATTGGATGCAGAATTTAATTTTACATCCAAGGAGTAACCATGTTGCATACTTTTGATGGAACCTATTACACGAAAAATGTAAAAGAATTGAAAAAACATGATTGCAATCACATTTTTTCAAGTAATTCACATTTTTCGTGTAATAGGGATCATCGAAAGTATCCAACATGGGGACTCCTTGGATGCAAAATTAAATTCTACATCCAACAAGTGCTCCCTCTCAAAATTTCAGTAAAATCATAGCGATATAAGTTGAAAATACGAGATGAAAAAATAGTTTTTTTGTTAATCTTTTTACTCCAAAAATGGTGAATCGTCCTCCATGGTTGACATCATCATATTGAATCCTACTCGTTCTTATAAAATTGATTTTTGTTGTACATTTTTGTGTTGAGGCCCATTTTTTACCTCAAATTTTCTTTAATGGAAGTTGCAACCAAGGAAATTTAAAAAAACCAGATCCCTAAGCTTTCTAGGGTGAAACCCAATACCCGCTCCTTTGCAATACACAATAGAAAACTATAAAGGGTTTTTCTGCTAGGAACATAACACCCAAAATATCAAAAGACCAAGAACTGAAACTGAAATCTCCCAAAATGCCAGAAAATACGAACATATACTAGAATTCCAATTAAAGGTAGGAAAGAAGGAGTTACCTAAACATCGACTCTATACCCCTCACTGACAAACACCATGTTACACTAAAATTTGTCACCATGACTATTTGCAGTTAGTATGGCTCCATCAACAGTCATGCTATCCTCCTTGGCAAGCCTTATACCTCTGCTGTCCATGTCAAACTACAAGAAAGAGAGAAATTCATTAAAAAACATGTTTATCTCTGGGTACGCAGTTTCTCTCTACCTTACTTGTGTGTACGCATCCCAAATTCATTATACCTGCGTACTTGTACGCTCTGTATGTCAAGGGATGGGTGCGTACTCCTGTAAAGGTCAAAAGGCGCGAGTTTCATCTTAAAAAAGTTACTTGTGGTCATTTATAGAGCATTCTAGAAGCTTGTTTGACGTGTATTGAGTGCCTCGAGATGGTTCATGTATCCCTATGAAAGAGGAACTTATCCCATCAAGAGAGGAGCTACCCCATCCAAAAGAGGGGCTTATCCCATTGATGTTGGACCTGATTAACTTCCTCTAGAACACTATAAATATAGGCCTTGGGCCAGAGGAGGGGAGGTTGAAAGCTGAACATTCCAAAGGGTAGATTCTGCTGGAATTAGGACTTCCTTGTAGAAGCTTGTGAGGAGAGATTCCCATCCTTTCTTGTTTCATTTGGAAGTGGGTTAGCTTATCAAAGTAAAGGAAAACTCTTACTGGACCCTGGGAGGAACTTGCACAACACCAAGGCTCAGGTTGTAATGGTTTCTTTTGTTTCCTATTAATACAAATAAGTCCATTCTTCTCAACAATTTGTTATTAATGCGTTGTTTCATATACTCCTTGGTCTGTATGTTGAATATGTTTTATTTTATGAGATATTCAGGTGCTATGTAATCGTTTGATTGTTAGTGAATGCAGGTTTCGAAGTGAAGGAGGGGCTCATCCGGATCGACGAGGCTGGACTACTACAACAACGTTGGACTACAGGTAGGATCTAAAACACTTGATTTCTTGTATGGTAAATGCATGTTTAGAGAAGGATTGCTCTTAATTGTCTTGTTTGTCACTAGAAAGTCTTAGGCTTCTAGGGAGGTTGGTTTTGTCCGCAAGATTAACTCTTTCTGCATGACACACCACACTATTGCACCAAGGTCGCATAGGAAACCTCACGCTTCCTAGGTCTAATCCCAATGTTAGACGACCATAAAAAACCAGCCCTTGTTCACTGAGCAACCTAGGGTCCGAGATAACAGTTTGGTCCTTAATTGCATTCAAAAACAATTTTTATTTCTAGACTGCAAACATAGTCAGTTTCCTCCACTAGTCAAGACGCCTGCTTGGCCCTCCAAAGATGCCTCCCAATTGAACCAAGCAGGTTATCTCATTCAAACACCACAATTTCATCTCCCGTTGATTATTCTACTCACCACCACCAACACTAGTGGTATAATAACCCATATACATTCGCAAAGCTTCTGCTAGAAGCCATCCAACCCGGTGTAGTTGCCATCCCAGACATTCATGATTGCCACATGTGTGAGAGGGTATTATTCCAAGTTGGTGTATATCCTAAGTGTCATTAACTCTCCACAATGGTGGCACATAGGAGCTTTCAAAATAAATTCATATTATGCTCAGCAACAAGGTTAAAGCCTACAACAAGCCTGGAAGGACCCAACAAACGCAATGTAAACTCAAAAGGTGCAACTATTTTACTTTCATTCAGACCATTTGGGAAATTTGCAGGTGCATTGGGGAGAAGTTTGGACATTATAGTTTGGGTTGGCTCTAATGGGAGATTGGCACAAGCCCTGTATTGAAAGTTCAATCATTTCAATATCAGTTTCTAATTCCTGAATGTTTTTATGATAGTTGTTTCCTTTTCAACTCTTAGTGGATTTATTAGATTTTCCTTTAATATATGGGGTTGCATGGTGGTTATTGGTAAATTTAAATATTAATTGGTCAAATAGTTGGGTGTTTAGTTTGGGATAATGGGCCATAACTATCATTCTTGGTGGCTCGTCCCTATCTCAATTTGAGCCTTAGTCTTAGCTACACCAAGCTATAATTATATTCTCATCTTTGCAACTCTTTTGTGTGGCTAATATTCTTGGATATGACGAACTATTACCATAGCAAAGGTTAGAGGATAACCTTGAAAGCTTTGTTGGGATAACCCATAAGGGGAGTGGCTTTTATTTTTTCTATTGGGGGGGAATCTTTTTATTTCCATGGCTATGGTTACGAGGTAGAATTAAGGTTGTGTGTGGGTGTAAGTAGACATTGAGGAGGCAGCAAGGCCCCAGGGGGACAAATCTCTTATATTATACGTTGAATTATCCGTCTTGGTTATACTGCGACATATATGGTGTAGGCCCCTGGATCCACCCTAGGAGGAAGGAGACAAACATCTCATTTGCATTTGTAACTCAGTGCGGCTCACTGCTATAAAGTTTGTTGGTGGTGCAAGAATGGTAAGACAAAGGGGTCAGGTAAGAAGAGGGGTTGCCTACTACCAGGAAAGAGATTAATGAGGGAACACCTAGATTACATACAGGAAGAAATCTCCTAGGCAAAAGGGGAGACCTCTTCCCACAAAACCTCCCTCTTCGACACAGAGGTCTTGATGGAATGGACATACTAGATACCAGTGGTAACACGAGGGGCTAATTTCCAACACCTGAAAACGATGGATATATACTGGAAAATGAAATTTATATTAGGAAGTGTTGTAGCATCCATCGTCATTTAAATTTCATTTTTAATATCATCATAAAAAATAAAAAATAAAAAATAAAAATAAATAAATTAAAAAATAAATAAATAAATAAATATTTTGTTTTAAAAAATCAAAAGAGAATGTGAAAGCCCGAAAGTAGTGATTTATTTATATTATTGATGTCATTCAAATCCTATGTAAGGTGGGGCCCCGACCCATATATTAAAGTTAGAGCGGTATTACAAGATGTAAGCAAGCATGGGCTCGAGAACCAGATAAAGTGCTCTGCGGGGAAACAACGAGTATGAATTACAACTCCAGCTCAACCCCAATAGTTGGCCATGACGTTAAGGTGTTTGACTGAGATCTATGACCTGAGATTTCTGTGGGGGTTCAATCCCGATGAACCTCCCATACACTCCCCACCCCCGCAGTGGGCCACCCCCATCGCTTCACTCCATCTCATCTCCTCCATGTCATCCACCACCCTCATTCGTTACCATCCACCTCATCCACCATACCCCGTCACTTCATCTGCCATTCCATTAATTAGTTACATTAATTATAGGTCTTTCCTTCTGTTTGATTATCATTTGTATAAAAGACAAGCAAAGCCCCATTGCATTATTTTTTCTTTTAGTACTAAGCAACCTTGCATCCAGTTCAACAGTCTAAGTCAGCAACCGTCCTGGCAACTATCATCAGCAACTGTCACCTACAATCACCATGGCCAAACAAGTAAGTTCCTCATCATTTATCCATACCCCATTAATGGATGTCGAACGAGATATTTCTGATACCCTCTACACAATTAAACATCTTTCACTGTATCAAGAGGTCATCCTGAACCATAAAAAGTCTCCTATATTCATGGCAATGGTTAGGTCAGGTGTTTTAGCTGCTTTTGTCCCCAAAACTCATTTATTTCCTGAATTTATTCAATGGCTAGCCTCAGCAATGTACCCAAAGAAATGTTTTGTAATGAATCAGTCAGGGGAGAGCGTTTTTCAAGTAACCTCACAATTAATAAACCAAGCTTTGAATTACCCAGTGTCTGGAACATAGACCACCTTTACTGAAGAATATCTGATTTAATATTATGATAACATGTCTCCTCAAGGACTTTCTCATGTCACCTCTTTCCTGGCCCCTAAATCTGGTCAATTCTCCCTAGATGGGAATCTCTTCTCTTTAGAAATATTTGCAGTTGACATAAGACTTGTTTTGCAAGTAATTTCCAAGATTCTAGGAAAAGAAGACTCCAGGCAGGTGGATAAAGTTGTGCTGGAATTTTTCTCCTTAATGATGAAGCCAGAGATAGTACTAGACATTCCAACATTCTGGGTAGATACTATCAATACCCAATTTATGACTCTGCCTCTCACTCAGTCCTTCAAATTTCCTTCAGTCATTACTTATTTATTTCTATACCAGAATGCTGAACATTTTTCTGATTTGAATCTAAATGTTGTTGATATGAATAAAAAGAAGCAGTCTGTGGTATTCTAGATAGATCTGATAAGGGGTGATCCAAGAGATAATGGTTTATTTGAGTTTACTTCTTTATTCCTTCCAGTGGCTTATAAAATCTTGAGTGGATCCCTACCCCCAACATTTCTTACTAAAGCTCAAGAATTTCTTCAATTGAGTAAGGATGTGAGATGTGGGGATTGGTTCATCTCTGAAGAACATGCAAATATTAGGCTTTATGGAGCCTATTTCAAGCCTTACAAGTTACCTAAATTTGTGCCAATGAGGCTTTTTGCCCTTTAAGTTATTAGGCAAATCTTGAATGTAGATCAAGTTCATTTTTTTCCTATGAAGAAAGGATTTTTCTTCAAGTTGCCTAAAGAAGTGGGACCCTTCATTGTAAACACCAGACAGGCTACCTAGGAGGTTGAAAAATTGTTGAGTGACATGTGTCTTTTACAGGTGGTTGAGTGGGCTTATGACCCTCATCAAATCATTTCAAAGAGAAGACTAGAGAATTGATATTCAACCTTTGTGCATGAAAGTAGACCTGAAACAAAGAAATTGGAAAATGGAGGTTTGTAAAACACCCAGGGGACAGATATTGAAACCCCTAGCATTATAGAAAAAGGTGTCAAGAGGGTTAGAGAGGAAGTTATTGATTTGGATGAGGAAGAATCCGAAGCAACAAAAAGGACCAAGCTTCAAGATGCAATGTCTTCAGCACAACCTGGCTTGGTGATTCAACTAGGAGAAACAGAAGGTGCCCCAGCTTCCCCATCTTCTAGAGAACCTGTCCATGATCAGGTTCCTTTAATTCAAAGTATGTTTGCTCAGATAGCTGAGAGAAATCAGAAGGTGAAGTTAAATATGGAGGCTTAAGCTGAGTCTTAGGTAACTCCTGAAAAAACTAGATTTCTATCTGCCATGGATTTGGAGAGGAGTCAACTTAAAATTTCCTTTTCTCATCCTACTAGAATACCAGTGGGGTCTACTAGCAATTTCAAGACTGTGAATTTAACAGTTGACACTCACAAGCTTCCAATTCTTGACAAGATCAATTTGCACATGCAAACTGGGCAATTGATTGTAAATGATTTACATAAGACAAATGCAGCAACTGTCAAGGCAGAAAAAATGCTAAATAAGGTAATTCAGTAGTTAAAGTTAGAGAAAGCCAACTCCAGGGCTTTAAATGCTCAAGTGGATGAGCTAAAGAAAATTATCATTAAAATAGGTGTCAATCTTGATGACCAACCTGTTGTTCAGAAATTATTGCAATCTGCCAAGTCAGAGATTGGGGTTTTGAAAAAGAAGTTAAATCTACCTACATGTGAGCATCCCATAGCTGCGGGGATAGCAAAAGTAGAAAATGAAAAGGAGAAGCTCCTACAGGATGTGTTGCAGAAGACTGAAGAATTTTCTTTACTTAAAGAATCTTTTGAAAAGCTGCAATGACAAGTGGACACTCATATTTGTACATTAGTAATGCCAGCCAAGATAGATCATCCAGCAATACAGGTTTTACAGTTGGGAGCAGAGCTTAAAATGGCTAAGCATGATGTAAATAAATCCTAAAGAGAATTGGAAACAACTTGAAATCTATTGAATTTCAGTGAAAAAGAAGCAAGAAGGGAGAAAGACAATGTAAAGAACTACAGAAAATACCTCTTAAGGGCTGAAGATGAAATCAAAAGGCTAAAGGAGAAAATGAAGGGCAATACGTCCTTAATTCAAGCCAGAGAAATCATATGGGATGAAGTCATTGAGGTTATCAAGGGAATTTGGGAATTTCTTGTGATTATATTTGAAGAGAAAATAGTAGTTCGAGATATGGAAGAGGTGGTCATAAAAAATAAGTAAAAAGATTTAGATAGATCAAAGTTTGCAAAGAGGATGATAGATTTCATTAACTTTAAATCTACTGCAAAATTGAAGGAACATGACATGCCAGACAGAACATCATGTTGAATATATTTTAGCAAAATTATTATCAGAAATATCTACAGGAATACTACTGAGAAGAAGATAAATTAGATGAAGGAAGTAGTTTCAAAGTTTAACATCCTGTATGACAAAAGAGTTAGGGCTAGACATCCTTCTTGCTAGGATCTACAAGGAAACTTGTTGCCACAGAAAACATATGAGACTTTGTTGATTGAGGAAAAAATAAAAGTTAATAACACTCATGAAAACACAACAGTATTGAAAGGAGCCACCATTGTGAACTACCTGAACAAAGATTTTAAGCTTCTCTGGATGGTGAAGACTCTGTTTACATACAAACCTAATTATGGTGAGATTACAACTTGCATAATAGCACTTGACAAGTTAGAGGAAGCACCAAAGTCAAATGTGCCATTATGGAGAAAGTGCAAGGAATGGATGATAGAGCAGACCAAAGATCAAACCAAAGATGCATTAGCAGGACCTCTTACTCAAGCCACAGATTCAAACAGTGAGGAGCAATCCCCAATCATACTCTAATTTCGGTTACTTATTGTTACCTTATTTTCCTCAGAAGAATGAGGTGTCTTTTACCCTCTAATGTATATTTTGTAATGAATTTTACTTTAGACAGTTAGAAGGTAGTTAAGCAGTTTGATAGTTTTGGTAGTTACCAACTGTCCCATGATGTATAAAAGGAGGAAAAATTAGAGAGAAAAAAATCCGAATTTCGAAGAACCTGGAGACTATGCTATTGTATTCTTGATAAATTGGTGATTAATGAAAGTTTTCCACACATTGTTGGGTATGATTTTGTAATTTCTTTGTTATGTGTCATCATGTTTCTTCCTTTCTTTAAATATGGTAATGAAGTTGTAGGTCTTTATTTACTTATGTAAATGAAGTTAAAATTCCTTAAAATAGCGCTCCTATATTTAAAGTTCCTACCTCTATATTTCTTCTAAGTTACAGATAATAGTTCTTGTCAAACACAACATATTATCTTTAACTTCTCAAGGCATTCTTCACACAACATTTATATTCAACATCACATGGCATTCTAAGATTTTCATATCAACTAAATATTAAGGGTTACAATTCAGGTCCTTCAGGCCCTTCACAAGAGGATATATTACACAAATAAGTGACATGCATAGTAAAAATTAATGTCTTAAGCACAATTTCTACACAGCCATGAGATTGGTTTCTAAGGGACAACATTAATTGGCGTCGTTGTCGAGGAACGAAATCAATAACATTTTTCCCTAGGTTTTTAATATTTTCCTCTGGTTGTTTAGTGAGGAGGAAATATTTGGATGTATTAAGCAGAAAACAATAACTATGGCTTCAAAAAGGCCTCATACGAGGTCAGATACCTCACAACAGAAAGCTCAAGCCCTTTCAGACCCCAAGAGACTAGTTTCCAAAAGGGTTGGAAAGCCAAAAACTCCATTACACCAATTCCTACACTATCTACACTTGACAACAGTTCAACACATATTTCGTCCAAACATTTACCTTTTATCAACCAAGAGCTACCTTTTACATCCACTTCATTTCAAGAACCCAACTGTCAAGAATAGTATTTAGAGTCTATTTCTTTCTCAGTATTCAAAAATATATATGCTATAGTTGTTCAACATAAGCCCATAACTACATTGTCACCTTTTCATACTCCATTTACTCCTCAAACAAGTTCTTCATCTGCTAGTACTCAAGGTTCAGTAAGTTCAAGTGCAAACATGGTAGCACCTACATTCTTGTTGAATAGGTATGCACCTATTCAGTTGCCACAATAGTTGAATCCAATGCCTCAAGAATACTTAAAAATTCTTCCTCATTTTTCAGGTTAGGATGAACAAACAGTAGAGAAACATACATCAATGTTTTGTAATTTTGCAGAAAATCTCAATGTTGAACACCTGGATGTTGTTTTAAGACTTTTTGTGCAATCCTTGGATGGTGAAGCAAGAAAGTGGTTTAAAGGGCTTCCTAATAACTCTATTCCTACATGGGAAGAGATGGAATGCCAGTTCACCCAGAGATGGGGAGAGAAACAAGATCATGGGTATTCACTTACAGAGTTCAATGCTATTAAAAAGAAATCTGATGAAAGTGTTGTTGAGTTCATCAGAAGGTTCATTAAACTTTACAACAGTCTTCCAATGGAGATCAAGCCCCCTCCTACTAGTGCAAAAATAACTTTTTCTAAGGCATTTGAATCAGATTTTGGGTTCACATTAAGGGAGAGGAGATCCACAACCCTTGATCAGATCCAAACTGATGCTTTAGAAATAGAAGCAAATATGGTGGCTGCAGGTAAAGCAGCAACGGCACAGCGTACCCAAGATAAGGGAAAGGCTAAATTGGAATCCTCTCAAAGTCAAACATTAGAAGATATGAATAATGTGATTAAAAATTTGTCCAGTAAATTGATTAAATTGGAATTGGAAAGTAAGAACTCTCAAAGGCAAGTACAACAAAATAGAAACTTTAATCCCCAATATAGAAGACAACCTCTGCAAATTTTGCAGAAGGAGAGAAAAGACCAAGATTAGGTTCAAGCACCACTTTACTTAGAGGCAAATCCTGATGAAGTACCATAGAATTCCTAGGATCATGATGATCATATTTCCACATTGTATGCAGGAGATGAAGATTAACTAGGTGTTGAGGGAGAAGAATATACTGAAACAGATTCCATTTATGATGAGAATGAAATTGATAAATATCGAAAGCAATTTACTAATTTTATGCAAGCATAATTACATAAGAAATATGACTTGAGATTAAGGAAAAGATCTATAATTCAAGAAAATGAAGGTGAGCATCAAGTTCCTGCTCCCCTACAAAAGGTGACTCCACAAGAACCACAACCTACAAAACAATTAAATAAAGTAAAGCAACAACAGAATACAAATAGCAAAACTTAGATACTTCAAGGTGAGTCTTCTCGAGATAAAATTGATAAAATTCCTTTAGAAAAAATTGTTTCTATTCCACAAGAGATTTCAGTGATGAAGAAAAGTGAAGATGAAACTAAAAAGAATACCAAACATGTCCATGTATTTAGTCTCACTAAAGAGCTAGAAAAAATCTGAATTCACGTGCCCCTCACAGAGTTGGTCAAAGCACTAGTTTATCAAAGATAGATTGTTGAGTTTATCAACCTATCTCAGAATGTGAATATAAATGACACTATGAATCTACAAGAAGATAAACCAGTAGCGGTTTTTGGTCCACATGTGGAGGAGGTAGATTCTTCAACACCTCCTTTCTACATATCTTTATTGATTCATGATTTCCTCTTTCATAATTGTATGTTTGATTCAAGAGCTTCACACAACCTTATGCCACTATCAGTAATGAAACTATTAAACCTACAAGTTACTAAACCTTACAGAGACCTGTATTCTTTTGATTCAAATAAAGTCAAGTGCCTCGGGGTCATTAAAGATATGGTGGTGTCATTATCCCAGATCCCAGCTAGAAGTTTGGTAATGGATGTAGTGGTAGCAGACATCCCTGCTAGGTTTGGAATGTTGCTATCTAGGTCATGGGGGGCTAAATTGGGGGGAGTTTTGAAATTGGATTTTACTTATGCTATCATACCAATCTTTGGTGGAGAAGAGAGAAAGTTGTATAGAGAAACAATATTTGTTAAAATAATCACAAAGAAAGGAGCAAGTAATTCACATGTGTACAGCCAAGAAAAATATGATTTTTCTTGTTTCATGCTGCATGACAATGCAAAGTTGGCTGAAGATAATTAGAGGCAACTTACTTCAGTCTGTGTAAATAGAGAGCTGCAAACAGAAAGGGTGTGGAAGTGCTTCTTTGATGGAACCTATTCTAAAGAAGGAACAGGTGTTAGTTTCCTTTTAATTACACCTAGAGGTAATATGATCCCATTTTCTTTTAAATTGGAGTTTGAAGCAACTAATAATGTGACAGAGTATGAATCCTTGATCATTGCTTTTCAAACAACAAAACAAATGGGAGTCCAGTCAATTTCCGTTTTTGGATATTCAGAGCTAATTATAAAGCAAGTTAAGAACCATTGTCAAACAAAACACCCTAGGCTCACGACATATACAAAGGAAGTGTAGGATTTAGTTGAGAATTTATTTGAGGCTTTCAACATATAGTTCATTCCAAGAGATGGGAAGAGATTAGCAGACTCCTTGGTTGTGGCTACCAATACCTTTAGGCCTCCTATAAATCCAAAAATGAGATATGAGGTTGAAACGAGGCATAGGTCTTCTGTTCCAGATAACATAAAACACTGGGAGGTTTTTGAGGATGATCAGCAGATTAAGGAATTCTTAGCTATGATTGAAGATTTTCAGCACACCGAAATTGATCAAGATGGAGATGAAACAATAGAAGGTACAAAAGTAAGTGGTTTTAAAAATTCCATAGTTAATCAAAAATCATTCAATTGAAAGATAATATTATGCCAAGAGGACTTGTCCCTCTTGAAATACTTTTTAACTCCAATGATGTAGTTGTTAGTTCAGAGAAAGTTTCAGAGGATGAGCATATTCAAGATCAAAATATTGGAACCCGGAAGGAGACCAAGTTAGTCAAATTATTTAAAGGAGTTCCACTTAATTATAAGGAGAGATATATTGAGCTTTTCAGGAAGTACACTGATGTTTTTGCTTGGTCCTACGAGGATCTCAAGACATATGATGTGAGCATTATTCAGCACAAGATTCCCTTGAAAGAAGGGATTAAACCATTTAAGCAAAAACTCGGGCAGATCAATCCTTTGCTTCTACCATTGATTGAGAAAGAAGTCAAAAAGCTTCTTGATACCAAGATAGTTGTTCCACTCCGATACTCTGACTGGGTGGTCAATTTAGTACCTGTAAGGAAGAAAAATGGAGAAATAAGGCTATGTGTGGATTTTAGAAATCTGAATAGGACTTCCTTAAAATATAACTATTGATTAGCTAAAATGGATCATGTGTTGCAGAAGGTAACTAGATCATTCAGAATGTCAATGCTAGATGGGTTCTCTGGGTATAACCAAGTGGCTGTTGATAAAGAGGATCAGAAAAAGATTGCCTTCACAACTCCGTGGGGAACCTTTATGTATGCTTGAATGCCTTTTGGGTTGATGAATGCAGGTGCAACATTTCAGAGAGCTATGGACATTGCATTTGTGGGTGATAAGTTTGTAGTGATATACTTGGATGATATCATTCTTTTTTCTAAATCAGATAAGGAGCATCTCGACCATCTTAGAAAGACTTTTGAGAAATGTAGAAAATTTGGGCTTTCTTTGAATCCTAAGAAACCTATTTTTTCTCTAGAAGAAGGAAAATAGCTGGGGCATATTGTTTCTAGAGATGGAGTCAAGATAGATTCAACAAGGGTGCAAGTTGTGCAAAAAATACCCCTGCCCAAGAGTAAGAAATACATTCAAAAATTTCTAGGAAAAATAATTTTTTTAAGGAGGTTATGCTGAAATTGTAAAAGAGATTACCAATATGTTGAAGAAGGAATGAAGTACATTGGACCAAGGAAGCCAGAGAGTCATTCTCCAGGATCAAAGAAGCATTACAAGCAGCTCATGTTTTAATTGGCCTTGATTATCAAAATCCCTTTCAAATTTTTTCATTTGCATCACTTAATTCAATAGCTGTTGTTTTGTTACAGAAAAATGATGAAGGAAAAGAGTAGCCAATTGCTTTCTTTAGCAAGATCCTCAGAGATGTTTAACTCAAGTACAATATTCTTGAAAAACAGGTATATGCCTTGGCAAAATCTCTAAGAGCCTTAGAACTTATGTGGTGTAGTCACAGATCATTGCTTATGTGCCAAATGTTGCAGTAAAGGATGTCTTAGTCCATAGTGACGTGGAAGGTAAAAGAGGGAAATGGATAGCTAATATACAAGAGTATGACATGGACATAAAGCCCACAAAGCTCGTGAAAGGGTAGGGATTGGCAAAGATGTTGACAGAGTCAAATTTTTAGGCATTGGGAATCAACTTGCCAACACTCGTAAATGAGGAAATATTTGAAGAGGGTGAAGAAAAATCAAATTCAGGCATGAAGATTGGATATAAATTTTTATGTTCAGAATGGTACAAGCACATAGTTCATTATTCATGTTTTCTCTCTTGTCCTCAGTCAATGGATAGAACAAGATATAGAGCATTAAAAATCACGGCACAACCATATGTGATTGTGGAGGGAAGATTGTATTGGAAAGATCTTGTGGGAATTTTATTATTATGTCTAACAAAAGATGAATCTACAGAGACAATTAAAGATTATATTGAGAAGTTATGTGGTGGACATTACAGTTGGAAAGCTACTGCACACAAAATCCTTCAAGCAGGATTTTATTGGCCCACCTTGTTTGGTGATATATATATGTTTGTTAGAAGCTGTCAGAAGTGTCAGCTTTTTGCTGAGGAAAAGAGGTTAGCTCCCTTGCCATTAATCCCAGTCTTCATAGAGGAACCATTTAGAAAATGGGGGATAGACTTTGTTGGATACATTAACCCACCTTCAAGTGGACATCACAAGTGGGTTCTTACAACTATTGACTATTTCACCAAGTGGATAGAAGATATACCTACTAAAAAGGCAATTGACCAGGTGGTGATGAAGTTTTTAGAGGAAAACATTTTCAGCAGATTTGGATGCCCTATCAAAATCATAACTGACAATGCTCAAATGTTCAATTCAATTAAGTTGGTTGCTTTTTGTCAGAAGTATAATGTCATCTTATCTCATTCAACAACTTATCATCCTGAGGGAAATGGATTGGCTAAATCCACTAACGAAACATTGGTGAAAATTCCTAAGAAAACTATTGCCGAGAATCAGAAAGACTTGGATTCAAAATTAAAGTTTTCTCTTTGGGCTGTCCGAGTGACTACAAAAAAGTCTACAGGTAAATCACCTTTTGTGTTAGTATAATAATCTTTCATTCATTTTCTATCTATCTGATTTGTCTTGATGATGGACCCCCTTTGGGGTTTGAAACGTCGGCAGAATGAACTAGAAACTATGGATAATTTGGATCATGAAGCTACAAACTCAAGCTCTGTTCCCTAGTTAGCCTATGAAGCCTGTGATTTCAATGATCCAGGAGGCAAAATAAGAGCCCAATGTTGTAATAAGAAGGATGCATAAGGTAGTTGAATTGAGTAAAAGAATATATATGGTAAGAGATAATTTGATTATGTATCAATAAAAAATGAAGGGCATTTTTGACAGAAAATCCAAAGAAATTGATTTTAACGTTGGAGACATGGTATTAAGGTGGGATACTAGAAGAGAAGATAAGGGAAAACATGGGAAGTTTGATCCTCTCTGGTATGGCCCATTTAGGATTATAGAAGTAAGGGCAAATAATACATTCTTCCTGGAGAATCTTGATGGTGAAACTTTACAGCTGCCTGTTAATGGGCAGTACCTCAAATCTTATTTCCAATTCTAAAGCACAAGCATCCTGTCATTGTAGATACTCGAGTGAATTCATTGTACAATTTCCATAGAATTAAAATTGGCAAAGCAATATATGACTCCATGCCCGAGGTGAAGGCACTGATATGTGGTTCTTAGTGCTTATATGGCAAAAGCATTATCCCCAGGTGGAGCCAGACGTTGTAGCATCTATCATCGTTTAAATTTCATTTTTAATATCATCACAAAAAAAAAAATATCAAATATTTTCTTTTAAAAAATCAAAAGAGAATGTGAAAGTCTGAAAGCAGTGATTTATTTTATATTATTGATGGCATTCAAATCCTATGTAAGGTGGGGCCCCGACCCATATATTAAAGTTTGAGCTGTATTACAAGATGTAAGCAAGCATGGGCTCGAGAAGAGGATAAAGTGCTCTTTGGGGGAACAATGAGCACGAGTTATAACTCGAGCTCAACCCCCACAGTTGACCATTACATCAAGGTGTTTGACTGAGATCTACGGCCTGAGATTGTTGCGGGGGTTCAAGCCCAATGAACCTCACGTACACTCCCTACCCCCGTAGCAGGCCACCCCCATCGCTTCACTCTATCTCATAACCTCCACGTCATCTACCACCCTCATTCATTACCATCCACCTCATCCACCGTACCCCGTCACTTCATCTACCATTCCATTAATTAGTTACATTAATTACAGGTTTTTCCCTCTGTTTGATTATCATATGTATAAAAGACAAGCAAAGCCTTGTTGCATTATTTTTTGTTTTAGTACTAAGCAACCTTGCATCTAGTTCAACACTCTGAGTCAGAAACCGTCCCGGCAACTGTCACCTACAGTCACCATGGCCAGATAAGTAAGTTCCTCATCAATTATCCATACCCCATTAATTGATGTCAAACAAGATATTTCTGATACCCTTTGCATAATTAAACATCTTGCACTATATCAAGAGGTCATCCTGAACCATAAAAAGTCTCCTATACTCATGGAAATGATTAGGTCAGGTGTTTTAGTTGCTTTTGTCCCCAGAACTCATTTATTCCTTGAATTTATTCAATGCCTAGCCTCAGCGATGTACCCCAAGAAATGTTTTGTAATGAATCACTCATGGGAGAGCGTTTTTCAAGTAACCTCACAATTAATACACCAAGCTTTAAATTACCCCGTGTCTAGAACTTACACCAGCTTTACTAAAGAATCTCTTATTTCATATTATGATAACATGTCTCCTCAAGAACTTTCTCATGTCACCTCTTTCCTCGCCCCTAGATTTGGTCAATTCTCCTTAGATGGGAATCTCTTCTCTTTAGAAATATTTGCAATTGACATGAGACCTATTTTGCAAGTAATTGCCAAGATTCTAGGAAAAGAAGACTCCAAGCAGGTGGATAAAGTTGTGCTAGGAGTTTTCTACATAATGATGAAGCCAGAGATAGTACTAGACATTCCAACATTCTGGGTAGATATTATCAATACCCAATTTATGACTTTGCCTCTCACTGGGTCCTTCAAATTTCCTTTAGTCATTACTTATTTATTTCTATACTAGAATGCTGAAGATTTTTTTGATTTGAGTCTAAATGTTGTTGATATCAATAAAAAGAAGCAGTCAGTGTTATTCTGGACAAAACTAATAAGGGGTGATCCAAGAGATAGTGGTTTATTTGAGTTTACTTGTTTATTCCTTCTAGTGGCTTATAAAATCTTGAATGGAACCATACCCCCAACTTTTCTTCCTAAAGCTCAAGAATTTCTTCAATTGAGTAAGGATGTGAGATGTGGCAATTGGTTCATCTTTGAAGAGCATGGAGAGATTAGGCTTTATGGAGCCTCTGTCAAGCCTTACAGGTTACCTAAATTTGTGCCAGTGAGGCTTTTTGCCCTTGAATTTATCAGGCAAAGCTTGAATGTAGATCAAGTTCATTTTTTTCCTATGAGGAAAGGCTTTTTCTTCAAGTTTCCTAAAGTAGTGGGACCCTTCATTGTAAACACCAGACAGGCTGCCCAGTAGGTTGAAAAATTATTGAGAGACATATGTCTTTTACAGGTGGTTGAATGGGCTTATGACCCTCATCAAATCATTTCAAAGAGAAGAATGGAGAATGGATATTTAGCATTTGTACATGAAAGTAGACCTAAAATAGATAAATTGGCAAATGGAGGTTTGCAAAACACCGAGGGGACAAAGATTGAAACCCCTAGCATTATAGAAAAAGGTGTCAAGAGAGCTAGAGATGAAGTTATTGATCTGGATGAGGAAGAATCTAAAGCAAAAAAAGGACCAAGCTTCAAGATGCAATGTCTTCAGCACAACCTGGTTTGGTGATTAATCTAGGAGAAATAGAAGGTGCCCCAGCTTCCCCATCTTCCACAGAACTTGTCCATGATCATGTTCCTTTAATTCAAAGTATGTTTTCTCAGATAGCTAAGAGAAATCAAAAGGTGAAGTTAAATATGGAGGCTCAAGCTGAGTCTTAGGTAACTCCTTAACAAACTAGATTGTTATATGCCATGGATTTCGAGAGGAGCCAACTTAAAATTGCTTTTTTTCATCCTACTGAAATATCAGTGGGGTCTACTAGCAATTTCAAGACTTTGAATTTAATTGTTGAAACTCACAAGTTTCCAATGCTTCACAAGATCAATTTTCACATGCAAACTGGGCAATTGATCGTAAATTATTTACATAAGACAAATGTAGTAGCTGTCAAGGCAGAAAAATGCTAAATTTGGTAATTAAATAGTTAAAGCTGGAGAAAGCCAATTCCAGGGCTTTGAATGCTCAGGTGGATGAGATAAAGAAAATTATCATTAAAATAGGTGTGATGACCAACCTGTTGTTCATAAATTATTGCAATCTACCAAGTCAAAGATTGGGGTTTTGAAAAAGAAGTTAAATCTACCTGTAGGTGAGCATCCCATAGCTGCAGGGATAGCTGAAGTAGAAAATGAAAAGGAGAAGCTCCTATAGGATGTGTTGCAGAAGACTGAAGAAGTTTCTTTACTTAAAGAATCTTTGGACAAGCTGCAATGACAAGTGGAAACTCATGTTTGTACAATAGTAATGCCAGCCAACAGAAATGATCCAGCAACACAGGTTTTACAATAGGGAATAGAGCTTAAAATGGTTGAGCATGATGTAAACAAATCCCAAAGAGAATTGGAAACAGCTTGCAAGCTATTGAATTTGAGTGAAGAAGAAGCAAGAAGGGAGAAAGATAATGCAAAGAAGTATAGGGAAGACCTCCCGAGGGCTGAAGATGAAATCAAAAGGCTAAAGGAGAAAATGAAGGGCAATATGTCCTTAATTCGAGCCAGAGAAATCTTATGGGATGAAGTCATTGAGGTTATCAAGGGCATTTGGGAATTTCTTATGATTATATCTGAAGAGAAAACATTAGTTGAAGATATGGAAGAGGTGGTCATAAAAAATAAGCAAAAATATTTATATATATCAAAGTTTGCAAAAAGGATGATAGATTTCATTAACACTAAATCTACTACAGAATTGAAGGAACATGACATGCCAGACAGAACATCATGTGCAATAGATTTTAACAAAATTATTGTCAAAAATATCTACAGGAATGCTACTAAGAAGAAGATAAATGAGATGAAGGAAGTAGTTTCAAAGTTTAACATCCTGTTTGACAAAAGAGTTAGTGTTGGACTTCCTTATTGTTGGGATCTACAGAGAAACTTGCTGCCATGGAAAACATATGAGACTTTGCTGGTTGAGGCAAAAAGCAAAGTTGATAACGCTCATGAAAAGGTAGCAGTATTGAAAGGAGCCACCATTGTGAACTACCTAAACAAATATTTTAAGCTTCTCTCGATGGTGAAGACTCTGTTTACAGACAAGACTACTCATGGTAGGATTACAGCTTGCAGAATAGCACTTGACAAGTTAGAGGAAGCACCAAAGTCAAATGTGCCATTATGGAGAAAGTGCAAGGAATGGATGATAGAGCAGACCAAAGATGCATCAGCAGGACCACTTACTCAAGCCACAGATTTAAACAGCGAGCAGCAATCCCCAATCATACTCTAATTTCTGTTACTTCTTGTTATCTTATTTTCTTGAGAAGAATAGTTGTCTTTTACCCTCTAATGTAATATTATGTAATGACTTTTACTTTAGACGGTTAGAAGATAGTTAAGCAGTTTGACAGTTTTGGTAGTTACCAACTGTCCCATGACGTATAAAAAGAGGCAAAATTATTAAAAAAAAGTCCGAATTTTGAAGAACCTAGAGACTATGTTGTTGTATTCTTGATAAATTGATGATAAATCAAAGAATGAGGAGTTTTCCACACATTGTTGGGTATGATTTTGTAATTTATCTATTATGTGTCATCATGTTTCTTCCTTTCTTTAAATATTGTAATGAAGTTGCATGTCTTTGTTTACTTATGTGAATGAAGTTAAAATTCCTTAAAAGAGTGCTCCTATATTTAAAGTTCCTACCTCTATATTTTCTTCTAAGTTATAGATAATAGTTCGTGTCAAACACAATATATTATCTTTAACTTCTCAATGCATTCTTCACACAACATTTATATTCAGCATCACATGGCATTCTGATATTTTCATATTAGCTAAATATTAAGAATTAAAAGTCAGGTCCTTCAAGCCCTTCACATGAGGATACATTATACAAATAAGTGATATGCATAATAAAAATTAATGTCTTAAGCACAATTTCTACACAGCCAGGATATTGGTTTCTTAAGGGACAATAAGAAGGATGATCTTGGACTACTATGAATATGATTGGATACACTTCAATCACTGAAGCACATGCATAAATTGGACTAGAGGATGGAGCAGATTTAGCACCAATTAGGCATTCCACTGATAGAAAGTAGACCATCATATAGTTTGCCCAATCCCATATCAATCACTAGCTCAACTTCGTAACTATGGCATGATGCCAATCTGAATATGTCAGGTGTTTTTCTTTTTTCAGTTTCTTATGTTTATGGTCAGTCACACCCCTATGTTAAACTCAGCTTGGATAATTTTGTATTATTGTGCTCTCAATTGTTTATGTCCTCTTTAAGGAGAATATATTTTGGATATGGTCAAGACTCTCATGTGAAAGAGTCACTAAAACTATGTAATCCTTGTTGTATATCTCATATTTCCAACTAATAAAATTTGACATCACAAAAACAAATCAAATACAAAAAAATTATATTTATTGCATTTAAATACATAATAAAACGCAAATTTATGATAAATTAAATATTTATAATCACACAATATAATACAAGGATATTAATATTTTAAAAATTAATATTAATTTAAAAATTAATAATCTTATACAAAATTAAAATATACCATATTACATAGTGTTATATATGTATATGATCATATACACACAAACAAAACATAACATAATGAATCAATGTTATTTATATAACTTTTTGAATTTTAAATATTTATCTTGATTAAATAACAAAATATTATTTAAAAAATTATTATAATATTATATAGTATATTGTACATTTATTTTGTTTGTTTGTTTTAAATTATTGTAAAATGATTTTCCTTATTTATTTTTTATTTTTCAGGTAATGTGAATTGTGAGATGACTGACACGCCTAACTTGTAGCTTGAGTAATCGTGAGCGAGGGACATCTATGCCATCAAAATCATTGATGGATCACACTCGGCATCAGCCACACTAGTCCTTAGTATGGTTGGATTTTCGCCCACAAGGTTTCGAATCGATGAATTTTTCACCACTGAGTGTCTTAACTTAACACCTTGTCATTATATATTATATGCCTCGTGGACTTAAAAATATTTTCTTTATTTGTTATTATTATATTAGTATTTTAAACAACTTAAAGATTATTAAAATAAATAAATAAATAAAATACCTATTTATAAAATATATTAATCATTAATTTATATAAATTAATTAATTAAAAAAAAATCATGAACAATTATATTATATATTTCCTTTATTTATTTATTTATTTTTAATATTTTAAAGAACATTTTTGAAAAATAACAAAAAACAAACAAACTACAAACTTATTTTTAATTAGACACCATATTATCAATGTCAAAAAGTTACATACATCATGAAGCTTGTGTGCTCTAATCAGATTTAAGAATTGCCAAACCAAAGATTGAAAATTAAGATCTTTATATTATGATGATTTTTCTTAATGAGAGCATCAATTAGACAAAAATACCATAGGATAGGAGGACTAAACATACTAAGACTAAAATTGCATTAACAAAGCAGATGCATTGGAAAATTTTCTAAAAAGGCGGTAAGGAGATATGACAGTTGTTAGCGAGATTCTTATTTCTTGTTGTTTGTTGTATTCCCTGAGGAATTATGATTGCACATCTTGAGGAGCAGGTTGAGATTTTGATCCATAACTTCTAACATGTCTTCAAATTCAATGAGCTTACGAATAGTATGCTACTAGTTTGAGATAATATGCCAAGATGTGCCTAAAAAGAATCTTGGCGTGTCAATAAATAATCACTTCCTACAGGTAACTAGCATACATGACATGAGTGGAAGTGCTCATCCTTGGAATCCACTTTTGAGTTTCAACTTGCACATGTTGATCAAAAGTGTACCAATGATCTCGCCTAAACTGGGTTTCATAATGGGAAATTTCCTAGCACACCATTTCTAGAATGATTTTCTCATAATGAGGTTAGGACTGCTGGCTTGACTTTAGGCTCTTTGTTGGATGGAAAGTGGAGGGTTTTCGGGCAAGAGATAGGAGGGGTAGGGACAACCTTTGTGCCTGCAACAATGAGAAGTTGAGGGGTTGATGTAGGTCATGTTTTTGAGAAAATTTTGTCTTAGGTAGGGAAAGAGGAGCATAGATCTTGTAAGAGGATAATCTGGTGATAGGGAGGGACAGGTGAACTTGAGGAATAATGGCTTGAGCAGAGTGCCATGAAAACAAGGGAGTCAAGTTAGAAGGATTGGGAGATTCGAAACAGTGTGAGAATTCTATATTTAAATAGACCATTATGTGTTGTAGCTAAAGCTAATCCACATACTGAAATGTCCAAAGAATGGCCCAATTAGAAGGAATTCAAAGAAAAAGGGTTGATTGCAGTGAAAATGATATTACCCTATTAGTAAAGGAGCGCGTAGTGAAGAGGAAAATGATCTAAATTACTATTGTTGATAGCATTGGTAGTCTCTGAAGGAAGTCCTCGGCTAGAATGGATGGAGTACTAGAGTTGCACCTTGATAGAGAAAATTTTGCAAAGATGAGGAGTAGGCATTTGATCCATCATCAAAATGCACCTTATTAGCTTTAAGGAGATCCTTGTCTGAGAAGATACACAACCAAGATTGTGCTAGACTATGAGAGGTGTTGTGAATAATCTTGTCCTCTAAGGATCGAAGATGGACTATCTGATTACGATTGTATGTTATCATTCTCAAATGATGTAGCAGAGTGATCGGTCATTGTTGAGAGGAAATGTTTCCTGGGGTTGAGTTTTGTTGGTGTGTGTATCCTTGGAAATGTTGTGAAACCAATGGAATGAGGATTTTAGGGATGATGTGTAAAGTTGTGGCAAGTAGCAAACATGCTAATTTCCACTTGGTCATGAATTTTCATTGTATCATTGTGGGGTAGGGGGGTTTGTGTTAGGGCACCCACCTTGGGGAACAAACTACAAACTTATTATTGTATATATCATTAATTAAGCAGGAAAAAAAAGTTAATAATATATATATATATATATATATATATATATATTAATAAAAAATTAAAATTAAAAATTAAAATTAAAAATAAAATAAATAAATAAATAAATAAAAATAAAAAATAAAAAATTTCACATTGATTTACTAATAATAATTTCAAGATAAGGATCAACCTTTAAGCCCTAAAGTGGGTGGATCGACCCTAAGGCCTTGACACTACTGCATCCCCAACAAGAAAATTTGCATGGTCATTTGACTTTGCGATCTATGGGAACGCTCAATCAATTTGTGGATAACAGATCAACCCTAGGACTTTGAAGCCTTGAAGTTGGTGGAACGTTCCTGGGATTTGGGGTTGTTGTAGTCCCCTTCAAATGATTTTGTGAGATTTTTTGTTTCAGTGATATGCATGATCCATCTGCTAGGTGGATAATGTTGATTTGATCTTCAGTTAATTTTGATTGGCAACCATGACTCCATTATCTTTTTAATGGAATATCCTTTCTGTAGACAACCGGGGATAACTTATTTTGTTATAATTTTGAACTAGGAAGTTGAGAATAAGTTCGTTGTTGCTTCACTTTAAGTGACAAATCTAAGATTCTATTGGTAAATACATAGTGAATATTTTAGGAAATGGAGCTTCACAAGCTTGCTTTCTGGCGGCTAGGTTTCCCCGGACTCCTAGATCACTGTCATTTGGGTGTTGTGTTTCAATTGTTACTTCCAGTTTGTTGTTCATTGGGTTGCTGCTACAAAGGTAAAACTTGGGCTTTCATCTCGAATTGCGCATCATCACTTTGAATGCCCATGGAATGCAACAGGTTGGTTTTTTGTTGTTGTTGTGAGAATCAATACATGCACAATGAATGTCCCAAACAAATTTGTGAAGAAGGTAGAATCAATTCCTCATTTGGACCTAGGGTTTTTCTCCCCAACAAAAAAAAGTGGTACTGTTGAAAAAGGGTTATTGGGAAAGTTTATTGGCTCATGGCCAGGTTATGAAGTTGTTGAAGATTGGGTTTTTGATAACTAGGAAAATCATGAACCCAGGAGAATTTTATATTATGGAAATGGGTATTACGCATTTATTTTTTGAGAACCAAGAAAATAGAGACCAAATCTATAAGTCTAGTTCTTATTTCATGACTACCATAGGCTTGTTTCTCACTGATTGGTCTTGGAATTTAATCTCATGATCGAAATTTTGTCTACATTTATGTGGATCAAATTGTCATTTATCCCTCTTCTTTGCTAGAGTAAGGGAATTTTTAAGGCTATAGGAGATAAATTGGTCTAATTTATCACAAGTGGCATGGAAAATGGAAACAATTTTTTTGTGCTTATATTTGTGTTGAAATATAATAGATTTCACAAAAGGCCTCTCTGAAATGATTTTGCTAAATCTAGATGGTTGGTCTCACCTCCAGGTTCTGGATTATGAACATGTCCCTTTCAAGTGTAATATGTTTCATGAGTATGGACACTTTGTGAAAAGCTATATAAAGGCTTCAAATTCTCAAAGCTCTCCAAATCCATTGCCTCCTAAATTAGAGAAAGGAAAAATTAAGCAAATGTTCATTCCAATTAAAAGGAAACACAAGAATCATAGAAATAAGAAGAAACAGACATGTAAGGATGAATCTTAGCATCAACCCATAATAATAGTTTTGAATTCCTAAGTGTTCCAAAGGCAAAAGGTGAGAATCATGAGGTACAAGTGGATCAACGAGTCCATCCAATAATACTCCTTTTTCAAAGGTTCCTCTTGATCGGAAAAATGGATAAAGATCAAATCAAGACTCTCCAAAGAAAACTTATGTGGTGGGAAAAGTTTCTCCAAAGGTCCCTTACGCATTGAAAGATGAAGAAATTGGTGCAATGGTCAAGAGGAAGTTCTCCTCTTTTCCTCCTTGTTAGAAAATATAACTATGTTCGGTCTTCAATAATGTATGTACTTGTCAAAAGAATAAAGAAAATACTTTTTATTATTGTAAGAATGACTTATTAAAGAATCAGTTTCATGTTTGGGTCATCATTATATTAGTAAAAGTCCCCATTGTGGACTCCTAAGATTAATATTGAGTTTATAGAGTCATTGTACATTCGAAGAAACCCTTCTTGGGATTTTGAATCATTTTAAAAGGTTTTGTATCAAGTGAAAGATGAATTATGCACCCTCCACATCATTTCAGCCCAAGAGAGATCAAGTCAGCCTAAGGACCCTGATTCGACCCACAAGAAACCTATATATACAAGGAGGTCAAAGTCATTTGGAGTATTCACTCTCAAGCAAGTCAATATCTCAAGAAGAGTTGGAGAAGTGTGAATTTTGTTGCTGGGAGGTCGAAAGAAGTGTGATTTTGGGGGAGTATATAGAGAAGAATAAAATTTATTTTTTGGTGCCTCTCTCTCTCTATTTTGTGGTTTGGGTTGGGATATCGAAGTCTCCTATTATTTTTTTGTTGTCGGCTGCATGTTGGTCTTGGTCTAGGGTAGAAAATCTCAAAGAATACTATTGAAAGGAAGAATTATCTTAACTTGGTTTTCCCCTCGAGGGGGGTTTAACCCTGCCATGTGCCTATATCTTGTGTCTCTTGTTTTTTTATCTTCATACACACAATATGGGAATTTCTTGATGAAAGATAAGATAATAAAGAAGTAAAATAAGCCAACACACTCACAAGTAATTATCAAGAAAGGAGAATCAAAACCTTGATATAATATCTTTGATTTTCCAACATGGTATCAGAGCTAAGGTCAAGAGAAGTTGAAGATCACTTTTTTGTCATGGATTCTCCCTCTATGGTGAACTACATAAGATTGGGTTACAACATTTTTGGTAGATGGATCAAGAAGGCCATCTTATACTTGTTCAACAAGGTCAATAGTCAAGGATTCTTGGTTTCCCTTATAGGTTCTTTTACTCATGACAATGCATGGATCATTGATAGTGGAGCATCGAAACACATGATAGGTGAAAGCAAGCAACTTCACCCATTATCAAAGGATCCATCCTCTCATGAAGTGGAATTGGGTGACAAAAAAATCTATGTTTTTAGAGGCTTGGGATCAACATCATTAAAGTTGGATAATGGATCGAAGCTACATCTCAAGAACATTCTCTATGTTTCACGTTTGGAAAAGAATTTACTTTCTATTTATTGTTTAGAAGATAAAGGAGAAAGGATTGATTTTGTTGATGGAAAAGTATTGGTTTGGGGAAAAGACTCAGCATTGATAAAGTTAGGGTTATTGGAGTTAGTGAAGGAAGCCTTTTTCGGGTTATCACACCATCTCCTCAACCCTTAGTTCATATGGAAATAAGTCCCATTGAACTATGGCATTGGAGGTATGACCATCTTCATTACAGGGTCATCCCTACTCTTATTCAACTGGTTCATGGTATTCTTAATATGAATTTAGATCATGAAGGTGTGTGCAAGGGATGATCTTTGGGGAAGCATACTATAGAGTCATTTCATATTAGTGAAACTAGGTCTAAAGAAATATTAGACCTCATCTATTCCAATGTGTGTGGGCTCATGTTTGACAAATCACTTGGAGGTCTTATTTACTATGTAACATTCATTAATGACATTCTAGGAAGACATGTCTCTACCTACTCAAAACTAAATATGAAGTATTCGATAAGTTCAAGGAGTTCAGGGTTGAAGTGGAAACCCTAACTGAAAGAAAGATAAAAAAATATGAGGTACGACAATGGTGGGGAATACACTTCTAAAGAGTTGCTTTCATATTGTAAGATGAAGTTATTAAGAGGAAGCTCATTTTTCCCTACTATCCCGAACAAAATGCATTGGCTGAAAGGAAGAATAGGTGAATTGAAGGCGACATTCGAACTATGCTCCTTGATCAAGATCTACCGAATTTCTTATGGGGTGAAGCAGTGATGACTGCCATGTATATTCAAAATAGAAGTCCTCATAAGAGTCTTGATAATACTACACTAGAAGAAGTATTCATAGGGTAAAATTCAAGTGTGGATCATCTCTGAATCTTTGGACGTCCAACATATATACATGTTCTGAACAATAAGCAAAAGACATTTGACTCGAAAAGTATCAAGGGAATATTCATTGGTTATAGTCTTTCCTCAAAAGCATATAGAATATACATAAAGGAAGGAAGACACATTGAAGTAAGCACAAAGTCATATTCGATTAAAATCAAGCTTACAAGAAATCAAAGGATATTCCTATTGATTTTGATGATGAAGAAGTTCTTGTATTTGAGGAAGAAGAAGTTCATCATGAGAACTCTACTACAAATGTTGAAGAAGAAGGACCAAATGAGTCTATTCAACCGGTGGTTGTCCCAACCACAAGGAAGAGGCCAAATTGTTTGAAAGATACATTAGAATATTTTGAAGGACATGAAGCTACAAAAGGGTCCTCCTAGGAAAGTAAGAAACTAAAGAGATATTTTGGCTATCTTGCATATATGAAAAAGTTAATTGAAGTTGAACCATCTACATTCAAGGGAGATGAGCATGAAGAGGTTTGGAAGAAATTTATGTAGGAAGAATATCAATCGAGCATGAATAATGGGGTTTGGGAGCTCATTCCTAGATCTGGTGACAAATCGGTTGCCACATCAAAGTGGATCTATAAGATCAGACATGTTGTTAATGGGAGTATGGAAAAGTACAAAGCAAGGTTCATCGCAAGGGGTTTCTCTCAAAAGGAAGGTATTAACTATGAAGAAACCTTTGCACCTACAACAAGGTACACTACTATTAGATCATTGATTTCATTGGATGCTATAATGGGTTGGAATATCCATTGAATAGATAGGAAGACCGCATTTCTAAATGGTACCATTAATGAGGAAGTGTACATCAAACAACCCGAGGGACTTGAAGTGAATAGCAGGGAATCTCATGTTTGCATACTCAAGAAGGCCCTATATGGTTTGAAGCAATCGCTAAGGGCATTCTATGCAAAATGGATGCATATCTACTTAGAATTGGGTTCTTGAAGAGTACTGATGATCTAAATATATACATCAAGGTCGTGAATAATGAGTCTGTCATTATTCTACTATATGTGGATGATCTATTCAACACTGGTGCAGAATGCAAGAAGATGTTGGGAGATGAATTTGAAATGAAGGATCTAGGACTGATGCATTACTACCTAGGTCTAGAAGTATGGCAAAGACGTGTGGAGATATATTTAGGTCAAGGAAATTACATCATCAAGTTATTGCAGAAATTTGGGATGATGGATTCCAAGTTGATGAATACTCCTATGATCACTAACCTCGAGAAGTTGAGGAGCTCTGACTCTAGTCTCGTGGATCCTACCTCATATCGACAATTGGTAGGTTCCCTAATGTATCTGGTAAATACTAGGCCAGATATATGTTTTGCAGTAAAAATTCTTAGTGAGTTTCAGTTAGAGCCTCGTCATGATCACTCAATAGTTTCCAAACATATATTTAGGTATCTTCATTGCACTATACATCACTACCTAAAGTATGATAGTAAGGAAGTCAAGCTAATTGGCTTCACAGAATTTGATTGGGGTGGAAGTGAGACCAATGGAAGGAGCACTACTAAAGGATGCTCTAGTTAGGGAGCTGCTATGATCTCATGGATGAGTAGGAAGCAAGATCTCGTTGCATTGAGTAGTGCCGAGGCAGAATATGTGGCTACATGTGAGTAGGAAAAGAGGTTGTTTGGTTAAGAAATATTCTGACATATTTGTTCGAGAAGTGTTTGGGTCCTACTGCGATTAATTGTGACAATCAAAATTGTATCAAGATGTTTGTAGATCCCATGTTTCATCTGAGGGTGAAAGATATCAATAATAAGTTCCGCTTTATGAGGAACTTGGTGCAGGATGGGATCGTGAAGTTAGAGTATGTCCTCACAGATGAATAAGTAGCAGACAAACTAACAAAGGATCTTCCTAATAAGAATTTGAATATCTAAGGAACCTATTGGGTTTGGTAGATTTTGGTGATTGTATTGATGATAAGGAAATGGAAGAGATATGTTGAGGCGTTGCGAGTGAAGTATTTCCTGGGAGACATCAGGTTAGCACTTTGTGTTGACATCTAGATCTCGAAGTTGAAAAAGTTGGTGTTGTTTATTGAGCTTTGTTTTGGATACAAACCTATATGTTTGGGTTGGTGGTTAGCAAGTAAGCCTGATGGTACATAGAGGGGCTTAAAGCTTGAGTCCACCTTAGTCCCACCTGGATAGATTCCCTGGTCAGGAATCTAGTCCATGGCATTGTGGTGTTTAAATTGTTGAGTGACTGGTTGGATAGATTCCCTCGTCAAGAATCTAGTCCATGGCATTCTGGTGCCTAAAGTCCTTCATGTTTTTCATATAGTTTGAGATCTTCCATTGTGTTTGTACATTATTAATACCTTTCTAGTTAAGAGGGAGTGTTAGAAAATGTAACTATGTTCGGTCTCAATAATGTCCCTGATTCATTATGTAATGTACTTGTGAAAAGAATAAAGAAAATATTTTTTATTATTGTTACAATGACTTATTAAAGCATGGTTTTCATGCTTGGTTCATCATTATATTAGTCAAAGTCCCCATTGTAGACTCCTAGGATTAATATTGAGTTTATATAGTCATCATACACTCGAAGAGACCCTTCTTGGGCTTTCGAATCATGTAAAAATATTTTGTATCAACTCAAATATGAATTTTGTACCCTCCACATCATGTCGACCTAAGAGAGATCAATTCATCCTAAGGACCCTCATTCGGCCCACAAGAATCCTATATACACAAGGATGTTGAAGTCATTTGGATCATTCACTCTCAAGAAAGTTCGATATCTCAAGAACATCTAGAGAAGTGTGAAGTCTATTGTCGGGAGGTTGAAAGAAGTGCAAGTTTGGGGAAGTCTTTAGAGAGGAAGAAAACCAAGTTTTTGGTGCCTCTCTCCCTCTGTTTCATGGTTTGGTTTGGGAGATCTAAGTCTTCTAAGATTTCGTTGTTGTCGGAAGTTCCTGCCTAGTCGAAGTTGTTGGAAAGGGTCGAAGATCTAGGAGGCTAACATGGTATGGAGAGAAAGTATGGTCTTGGTCTAGGGTAAAGAGTCTCAAAGAATACTATTTAAAGGAAGAATTATATTGAGTGGATTTTTCCCTCGAGGGGGGGGGTTTTCCCAGGCATGTGCCTATATCTTGTGTCTCTTGCTTTGTGATCTTCATTCACACATAATATGGTAATTTCTTGATGAAAGATAAGATAATAAAGAAGTAAAATAAGCCAACACACTCACAAGTAATTATCAAGAAAGGAGAATCAAACCCTAATATGATATCTTTGATTTTCCAACACTCCTTCCTATTCAAATGTGCCTAAAAACCAAATTTTTTCCTCACCAATAACAAGAGGCGGGAAAAATCATAGGATAAAAAACTATGGTGCTGAGATTTTTCTTTCCTCTTGTGGGTCAAGCAGTGGGTCGCCTTCGAGCATTTTATAGAAATATTATGTTTTTGCATTTTCTTGTGAAATCAATTTGTTAAAATTTACTCCTATTGTCATGAAAAAGTAGGAATAAATATTTTAAGATTTAGTTTTGGACATTTCCCCTTGTTCTTCTTGGGAGAAGGTTGGATCATGCAAAAGTAATGTAACTCCTAATGAACTTGAGGTGCTAAGGGTTGGTCTTCTCAATATAATATATATACTTGTTCTTGTCAGATTTAAAAATGAATATATTAATAAGCATTTCATATTTATTTACCTAAAAACCTTACAAGTTTATTTGTCTAATTATTAAACACAAACAAATAATAAAATAAAATAAATTGTTTTAATATATAGAAATAAATGAAATTAAAAACACAAATTTGATATTTATTACATTTATTTTTATTTTTCATCCTGAATTGAAAATATATTTATATTTCATAAAAATTATGCTAAGCGCATAACAGTACAGCATTTACATGTATTTTTTGCTAGTCTATATTGATCAACACTATAGCAAGCAACAAATTTTTAAATTGTGATCGAAAACTATGCGCTAGAGTAGGCACAAGAGTGTTACAATGCTTTAAAAATTGTTAGCTTGTATATCCTCCCAAAAAGACTCACTAAAAACTAACACTTACAAAACATGGTTTGAGAGAAAGCTCAAGGAACTAGGGTTAAGCATAGATGCCTATCCATTAAGGTTTCGTTTTGCTAGATGGACCCCCACTTTTGTAAAATGGTCTGCCTTCTTATTGTTGTGTCTATGAACATGAATAAAATATTTTGAATGAGAGCTTCCTAGCACATGATAGGCCCTTTTTACAATGACTTGAAGTTTGATGTCAAATGAAAGAGAGCCATTGATGAAGTGGCACAAGAGAATGGAAATGACTAATGATAATGAAATCTTGAATGCTATTCTTCGTAACGAGAGAGTGACCTTGCATAAGCATTTAGGCTTCTCCTTGGTTATTTGTGGCAAATCCTAAATTCCAAGAGAAGCGGTGTTCCCATTGATTTGATCTTTAGAATGATATTATATCTACTACATTTAAATACCTAATAAAACTACAATTCTTTTATGAATTATGTATTCATAGTCACATAATATAACATAATGGTACAAATATTTTAAAACTAATATTTACTAAACATTAAATTTTAATAATTTAAATTTATTTTTTATATATCATATTACACACAATGTTATATAGATATATAATGATATATTACGAAAACGAAACATAACACGATACACTACAGTACAACACAACATATTATAACACTATAAATAACAAAAACTTAAAAGGTAACAATTAATTTGAAAAAAAAAATTATTAAATATAATTCTATAAGTTCATTTTAATTAACATACTTGTGAGTGGTATAAATATATATCATATAAAGGTGGAAGGAATGGGAGGGGTTATCCTTTTCCTTGAAGAAAATCAAATTTTAGTGCTTGGGGTATGGGTACATGAACTAACATCCAAGATAAATTTTTCACTGTGTGGAAAGGTCTAGAGCTCGCTATAAGCAAGGGTACAAGGAGAAGGATGATCTAAGAAGATTTTATGATTGTCAAATCTTAGTTGAAAAATTCCCACCAAATTCCACAATTATGAATAAGATAGCACTACAATTACAAAAAATTGAGGAGATTGCTATCTACCACGTATTCAGACATTTAAACATGGAAGTAGACAAACTTGACAATGAAGGGGCAATGTTGAGGCAAGGTATATTAGAACTAAATCAAGCATAGAGGATTTTCTCTCCACTCCCATGAGACACATCCTTTTGGTTTCACTCGAATTGGTTGGCCAATTTGGCCACTGGTTGACCTACATGAGGGGCATTGAATTTGAAAGTATTTTGATGAGATTTATAACTATCTCCATGTGTAAGAAACCCCATATTATCCCTAGCCCCCACTAAGAGTAGAAAGAGGCAGTTACTCTACTGACCCAACTCTAGTGTCCAATTATGGAAATGGGGTCTAACTTTTTTTACCTTTTCCAACTTCCTAAAAAATTATAGCCAATGACATCATTATGTTCATCTCTTCGAGACTTTTCCAATGATATAAAGTGTCTTCATCTGAGTCCTAGATCAAAAGGTATTGTCATTAACAGTAAATTCAATTCATTATTAACCATATAGATGGTTGGCCTATTTGATTTGTTTTAAATGGGATTTGATATGGAATTCCTTCTTGTTGATCTAACCACAACTCTCCATAGATTTGAATTTTAATGCCTTGCACTCCTCTCCACTTCAAATCTTTATTTTTATGGCAAATTACATTCTTATTGTAGGATCCTAGATCTAGGTAGATCCAAAATTAATGACTTTCGAGAGGCATACAAATTTGATGACGTGTTGTTATATAGTCAAAGGTTATCTAAGAATATCTCATATTTTTCTTTTGCCCCATAGCTTTCATTGTGGATGCACGAGTTGAGTATGGAATGTTTGGAAGTGACCACCTCCAGGAATCATGCCCTTGAGCCTTGGAAGTAATTAGGGGAAAATTTGTTTGAAGTAGGTGTTCATCTATTCAAAAAAACTCGAGAAGGCATGCCTCTAAACACTAAGTGAAAATGGAATCTTCAATAAAAGCTAGGCCCTCCCAAATTTTATAATTTTCAAGTGTTTTTATATATTATAAATATGCCGCTAAGTGAATATGGAACCTTCAATAAAAGCTAGGCCCTCCCAAATTTTATAATTTTCAAGTGTTTTTATATATTATAAATATGTGCTAAGTGAATATGGAACCTTCAATAAAATCTAGGCCCTCCAAAATTTTATAATTTTCAAGTGTTTTTATGTATTATAAATATGCACTTTTTTGTGACAAGGTTGAAGTCTATGGGAGATACCAATGTAAAATTGTAGTTTAAAAAGCCCGCTAAAGCAAGAAAATCTTGTTATGGTTAAACTTGAATACCAAAACCTTTAAAATTACTTAAGCATATAAATGGTTATGGCAATGCAACCAAATATTTTAATACAAGTGCTATTGTTTTAAAAAAATAGAAAAGTAAATAGATAAATATAGTTTAAAATGTCAAGTTAACAACCATGTACATTTTGTATAAAAAAAATATCATGTAATAAGAATCAAATTATAAAATGTAAAATTCAAAACCATATACATTTCATTATCTTATATGCATTATTCATTTTTATCTAAATAAAATATAAATTAATTCAAGTTTATATTTACAATATTCTAATAGAAAATAAAAATACAAACTTGTGATCAATTATATATGCAAGTAAACAATACATGACACAAAACATTATATTATAACACAACATAAATAATTATTTAAATTTAAAATTTTATTTGCATAAATATTTAAATTTTAAATAGCAACCAAGGGGAAACTCAATTAGGGAAGGTAGTGAAAATGAAATGCTATATGAGAGGATGGTTCAAATCCCCTTATTCACCTATACTTGCTAAAGGGGCATACATAGCCACCTAGATGTAGTGACATTGCAATCAATTCCATACTAGCACAAGACTAGCCCACTTAATACACAAGTATGTATGTTTTTTTCTTCTTTAAAAAAATACACCGATTCCTCTAGCATTAAAAGAAATATAAAATAAAATATTTAAATTTTAAATGTTAATTTTTATTAAATAATATAATTTTAAATGTCAAAATCATTTTTAAATATCACTTTTACTACAAATTTATTATTTGCAAAACTCTAAAATTAAAATTAAAATTAATAATAAAATTATTTATTTAATTAGAAAATAATAGACTCTATCTACGGAAGATAGTTTTGGCCATGTTTACATGTTATGAGAAGGAATAGCTCAAGTACATTTGTATCAAGTCACTTATATTCATATTTTATAACATATAAAGTATACAAATTAATTAAATTTAAAATAAAATTAATAATTAATAATAATAATAATTTATATTGTAATATAACAAACTTTTTAAATATATCTTATTAAACATCAAAATTTAATAACCTTCAATTTATTTAAAACACATAATATTATGCACAATATTATATGCTTACAATCATATATACACACATAACACATCAATTTTTATTAAATAATATATTTTAAATCTCAAAATTATAATTTTTAAATATAACTTTACAAGTTCATTTTTAACCAATCTCTCAACTATATATCACTTAAATAAAAATTCATTTTTACTATAAATTTATTATTGGTAAAACTCTAATAAAAAAA
>APFE031355687.1:7925-50795 GCA_000404065.3 Pinus taeda | reverse complement strand
AATCTTTACATTTTTTTTAACAATTTTTTACATATTATAGTTTACATTCAATTCTAGGTTGATATTGAAATATATAAGTAAAAATAAATCCTTTACAACTGAAGTGTTCAATTATCAATAATCTAAATTACTAAATAATTATTTGTTAATGCACCTATTATTTTAATAAATATATATTTAGATATTTACTTATAATGGTTTATAACACATGCTTTCTTACAAGGGTAATAAGTTCAAATCTGAAGCCATGCAAAGTATGTATACCTCTACTTGTGTGAAGGTAAGCTCATTATCCTACAATCAAAAAGATCTTATACACTATTTTCGTTTTTATCTTGGTTGTCACGTTAAAATAATTTATTTTATTAATTACTAATTAAAAATAACCTATCGTTCAAATTGTCGGTGGTGGGTTTATTGAACCAATCATTCACCATCTATATGATTCAAGTTCCTTTCTAAATGCTTAATCTTTTTAATAATAGACATGTTTTGTAATACTACCAACTATATGAATTTATAAAATATTTTATAATATTTAAATAATTATTTTAATATAATAATAACATCAAAAATTCACATTCTCACAAAATTTATATATATATATGAATGAATGGGAGTGCATATATAACTAACTTTGTACTGTAAATCAATGGGGACGTATTACATACTCGTTAACTCTTACCATTATAATAAAGATTTATGCAAGCGTGCATAATGTTTCCTTTAATGAGTTAAGTAGAAATAGTTATTTTCTCCGAAATCTTTGTTAGTGCACGCAAAATTTGCTTGCCCTATGGCCTATCATTCTAATGGATTTTTATAATATGCAAGATATTCAATTCGAAATATTTTTATTTGTGAAGGTAACAATATATAATGCATTCACTTCATTTTAAAAAGACTTGAACGTGGACATAAGTGTCGAGCTACTTCCTATAAAACAACCCTAGTAACGCACCACAACACGCAAGTTGGCAAATGGACTTTATGATCATATATGTTTGACAGGGTTTGGTAGTATTGGGAAGATAGTCGATTAAAAGAGAGAACGTAAGGTCACTTGCATTGCCGATATGTCGGAATTAGGTTAATGTGCAATTACATTTGCGCATTAAAATTATGCAGAATAACGGATCCATCGTCATCAGGACGGAGGTAAGTCTTCGTTAGTGGCTCCATGGTTCATAATCCGGCATTGCTTAAAGTCAATAGCCTTTGATTAGATGGGTAAGTCTTTCGTGTTCATATTCCAAAATAGTAGCATTGTCCAAAGCGATTATACACATCACGGCCAACAAGTCCAACAACCTCACCATGATCGACGATTGAGGGGAAATGAACATTATATCTAGTATGTAGGTTCGATTTAGTCTTGCATCATCTTGCTGACGGCATACAACATCTCAAGAATAGTACATTGCCTATACAACATCTCAAGAATGGTACATTGTTTTTTTCACAAACTCCCTATGCGGCGAAAAAAATTAGCAAACCTACAAAATATGGTAAACTCTATCTTATCCATGAAATGATTTACTCATAATCTCTTTGGAATCGTAGACTAGATTTCGCTTGGAATTAAGGGCGAAACAAACAATTCAAAGCATTGGTGTTGCCCTAAAATTCGGGAAACTTGCAATGTTTCTGACTCGAAATATCTTGCTATTTAGGATAGTAAAACTTTACAAATATATGATAATACATGATAATTACTTCTTGTTTATGATTTTGGACAGTCAAGATGAACAAAATGCCAATATTTATTTAATTCTTAAAGAATGATCAACGAATATTCACATCTATAATAGTGGAAACATTATTAACTATTCAAACTGAGCTTTGAATTTTTCGTTTCTCGTTTCTGATCATGATCTTCCTCATATAACATTATATAGCATAACAAAAACTAAATTAATAATAATATATTACGTATGCTTTAACTATAAGAAATCATCCTGAGATAGTGTATTCAATATACAACGAAGAAATGATTCAAAACGACTAAAAAGTCCACGTTCAGATGTATAATTTTTAAATCGGTATCACAACTACCATACGTAATTTTCAGTGACCTTGAATATGGGTTGTCTCTAGCTCCTTTAGATATTTTAAAACTACAACTCTTTGTTTCTTTGAGGGCGTAATCTCACAAAAATCACATAAAATACCTCAACCACCACAATAATTAGTCAATGCCATATTTTAGTGAGCCACGAATCATACCTCAACCACCACATGTAGCTCTCACAATATAACCTGACCAAGTAGGAATATAAGCAATCTATTGTATTTTATATATGAAATAACCTTTTTACATCAACATAGTCTACCAATAAATATAATCTATATAGAACTGTGTTGATAAAGTTAGAAACAAACCTCATCTCATACATAATTACTCATCTGATTAGCAATATTAATCAATAACATTAATAGCCTAATATGTTTGAGAGATAAGTTAAGTGGAAGGTTTCTTATTTCAACTTAAGGTGGATGAGGATTTGTTGACTTTTATTTTTATTTTTTTAATTGACAACCTAGATTGATTCTCAAGATAATATGCTTAGCATATGTTTAATATTAATGTTTATCAACAACTATAGAGTGTTACAAAGTTTGTTAGATTGCATTGACTTTTAATAGATTTAAAGAATTACATTGGTGCCAAATATGCTCAGCATATGTTTAATATTAATGTTTATCAACAACTATAGAGTGTTCCAAAGTTTGTTAGATTGCATTGACTTTTAATAGATTTAAAGAATTGCATTGGTGCCAAGTGGATCCCTACCCACCAATTTCCAAGGGATTTGAGATTACCAATTCTAATAAGTTCATATTCTAATTAGATGGGGAAATTAATATATAACCAAATTTTATTTAGCAAAATGGTCCATTTTACAATATGATGTGTGATTTTTTTTTTCTATGGATTTGAGATTATTCCAATTATAGTAAGTTCATATACTAATTAGATGGGGAAATTAATATATATATAAAATGATTTAGAAAAATGGTCAATTTTACAACCAGCATAGATCCATCTTAACATTGGATCTATCAGGTACAAGGAGGGATCAAATCTCTCAAGGTGAAAACCTATTTTTTGAGTGCAAAACTTGAGGAAAGGTTTGCACCTCAAGAGATTTGATCCCTATTGGCACTTGATAGATCCCGTGTTAAGATGGATCTGGGCCTGTTTTAGTTATGTGTGGTCATACAAAATTTGTTGAACATCTAATTTGCTAAAATTTGCTCAAAATATAAAATATTCATGACTTTCTAGATCTAACTTTTATGTCTGTATTTATCTCGGTGAGACAATTTCTTCTTCCCTCTCTCTCCACCTTCCATTCTGTGTTTATCTCCCTCCTCTCCATCTCTTTCTTCCCCTCCCTGTCTTCCCTGTCTCACTCTATCTGTCTCTCCCTAACTTTATATATCTTTCTCTTCTTTCCTCTCTCCCCCTACCATCTATATTTATACCTCCCTCCATCTCTCCTTATTTGTCTCTCTATCTCAACTCCCTAAACATATGCCACCCTCTCTCTCTCTACCCCCCCATATATATATATATATATATCTTATCTATATATATAATATATAATATATATATAATATATATATTCCCTCTCCTTTCATTCTATATTTCTTCCCTTCTCTCTCTCTCTCCTCTCTTTTTTTCCTCCCTCTCTTCCCTTCTCTCCCACCTCCCCTCTTGTCTCTGCCCCCATAATACACCACACTCTCTCTCACCTCCAACTCTGTCACTATCTCCCTCCCTCTCTCATTCTCTCTCTCCCCCCTCCATATATATGTATCCTTATCTCTCTCTTCCCCTTCTTTCCCTATATTTATCCTCTCCTTTTCTCTCTCTTCCCTCGTCTCCTCTCTCCCACATTTCATCTTCATCTCTCCCTTGTCACTCCCTCTCTTTCCCCCTCCAAATCCATCTCTCCCTCCCGCTCCCCCCCTCCTCTCTCGCTTCCTTTCTCTCTCTCACTGTGTCTCTCACCTCTATGTTTCTCTCCCATACTCTATTCCCCCTTTCATCTCACATTCTTTCTTAAGTATGATCCCATTGTATTGTATTTAAGAAAGTATTTAAATTAATAAGAAAACATAATTGATTGTAAAATATTAAACCTATATTTCGGATCAATCATGTTAAAGAAAATACAATAATAAAAAGATTAAAAGAATCACCCACTATCTTTCCTCTATAATTGATAATCACTTTTCTTGGATCCTTGGTTAAGATGCATCTATCCTAGTTTTTTGTAACGTTATTTATATTATAAAAATTTCACATATGCATATATAAAAGTATACTCATTTTTTAATTTATTAAAACTGCCATTTAATCTCTATGAAAATATTGTTAGTAGTGATGAGGATGGAGGGTTTAGATATACCTTAGAAGTAATTATAACATTTTTTCTCTTAGATTTAATCAAAAAATGCTATAAAATTAAATTAAAATAAAATATCTGTAAAATATTTTTATTTTGAAATAAGTTATTGTTTTTTGGCATGTGGTATTGATAAACCATGATATTGGCCCATGGTATTGTAAAATTAAAGCCTAGATCCATAACATAATATTCAAAAGTCTAAATGGCCCTTGTATTGATAAATCATGGTAGTAGCCCATGGTATTATAATTTTCTTCCCTCGTCTCTCTATTTTTCTCATATAAATATTGACTCATGATATTGCAAACAAACTTACTTAAAATTAATAATATCCATAGTAAATATTCATAATTAAAACAACATTATAATCCATTCACTTCATTTAAAATAGTTGAATGTGAACATAACTGTCTAGCTACTTCATATAAAACAACTCTATTCAAGCATCCCAATACGCAAGTTGGCAAATGGCCTCTGTTTTACGTAAACCATAGCGCAGTTGACATATTAGGTAAACATCATTGTGAGATATTGAAAACAAGCTTGATTTCGTCACGAAATTCAAAAATAATTGACAATGCCTCTCTTTTAGCATTGCGTTCCAGCTTACCAGTTTACTCACGTTAATATTAATAGGAGGTAATGTATGTTAGCACAAGAAAGTATAGATATAAAATATGATGGACCAATTGACGATATATTTTAGACCAACATTGGTACTATTGGGAAGATGTCCATTACGAGAACGAACGTAAGGTCTCTTTGGATGGCTGCTATGTCGGAATTAAGTTAATGTGCAATGATATTTGGTAATTAAACTATGGTGGGAGGTAAGTGATCCTGAGATTATTTTGATGGTTGATTTGTTGGCAATTAGTCTGACAGGAATGTGTCAAATAATTGACCGAGCTTATGTGTATCTGATTGCAACTCAAATAAAATTACCTAATAAGTGATTAGAAATTGCTCGAGTGATTTTCTTTAATTATTTTCAATTATAATCAACAAATTCATCCTACACATATGTTATTAAATTCTCATTTCACACTCATTGATCTTCAACCTGCATGACTATATTATTAAATATAAATGATATACATATATCAAAATATATATTAATAATATTTAATACTATAATTATACTAACATGCAATTATATTTACGCATATCATTCCAAATATATTAATAACAATTAATAATATAATTATACTAATGTAAAATGATATTTACACATATCATTGGACACATATCCCTCCAAAAAGCTAAGTGATTGTTAATCCCTCCATGCTTTAATATAGTATTGTTCAAAGTAAGCCTTTCGTGCTCATATTCCGAAATGGTAGCATTGTCCAAGGCGATTAAAGACACGCTGTCCAACAACATCATCGTGATTAACCATGACACTAGGCAATCGAAATGGTTTGATGACAAAGCACAGTGCGTGGATGCCGGCTCGGTGTTATTGAACAAAATATAAGCAGTACCTTCTATGTGGTTACGGAAATAATCAATTCAGATAAATCAATTCTTTTAAACTTATCGGTAGGAGTTGAGGATTGGTGTTATTTCACGGGAATGAGTTGACGGTGAACATTGTATTTGATATTGAGGTTCTATTTAGGCTTGTATCATGTTGGTGATAACATAGAAGATTATTTTCGTGATAACATAGTAGATTACCTTTTGATTAGTTTCAAATCAAGGATTTAGTTAACCTAATCCCAATTTATATGGCTAAACAAATAAACTAAAAAATGCCATGCAAACTTTATGTGAGCCATTAACCTCGATATTAAAGTTCTATAAAATGAATTACTCATAATCTCTTTGGAATCATTACAAGGTTGGTGTTGAAATTAATGGCCGACCAAACAACCTAAGCAAATGGTATTATTATAAAATTTGAAAATTCAGAGAAAATGTTTATCCTTGTAATCACTTATTATTTTGGATAGTAAATCTCAACAATTGTCACAAAAATATTAGTAAATTTGATTGATATATGCCAATAAATAATATTAGGAAATGTGGTTGATATAAGAATATTGTTAATATATATTTACTAAAATAAATATAATTTTTACTACTATAATAATAAAAAATTTAAGTATTCCCGATAGGGGTGAGAGAATGCTAAGTGGATGTGATGGGTCCAGTGCCATTGTCTGAGTAATTATGAGGAGCATTGACACATGTCGGTCTGTAGATCTCTCCACGCATGCAACCTGAGGAGTGAGACTGTGTGACACTTTAATGCGAGAAAGGGTCGGTATTTGAAACTTTTTGTAGGAAAGTAGTTGGGTGTCGGACTTGGTATGTGTGTCCATCATAACAATGGTGCCATATATAGCACTAGGAAGAGAATATCCAACCATAGGGTAATGTAGGAGGTTTCCTCAGCTTGGAACCCAGCTTATGTTAGCAATCAGGAACCTTTCGACAACGACAATAGAGGGTATGTTATACACACTATTTCTCTAAGTACTTTGCTTCTTGTTTTTTGTTAGTGTATCCCTGTCCTTCGTAGGGACAATTATGATGCACCTTTTGGGTTTGGTATATGGACAACTGAGATGGGCACCTTTGTTTCCTTGTATTAAAATTTATGGCCATTATTTAGAAAGGATATTTTTTCAGCAATCTGTCTTTGTGGATTTGCATGCAATTTGTGTTATTGCACCCTGTCATGGTGTCTATCCATTGTTCGAGGGTCGTCGTTATTTAAACTTGAATTTAGTTGAAATATCTGTATGGCTGGATATGGGGCAGGTCTAGGTGGAGATACTTGGGCTCTTGTCTTGATGTTTGTCTCTGGAATGCTAGTGCTTGTTATGCAAAAATGACCCCTATCTCGAGAATTTCGAAATTTGGGTGTCATTGGTCTAATGTATTGAGTTTGATTGAATGTGTTGGCCTAGAATTTATACACATGTGTCTTGATTTATCAAAGTAACACCATCCGTGGGGACTAATTTCAGTGTATCGGGTTGCTTCCTAGATGAGGTTGTCGAAGGTGGTGGCCTCTGGTTCTATAACAAATTGTCATTCCCCACTTGCAGAGCAGTATTACTATCAAATGGTGTGGTGGGCTATGAAATAGGAAGAATAGTTAAGGGAAGGCCATGGCCAGGGCCACAAGTGGTGAGCCCTAGTATTGCACCAAGCATTTTGCAACTCCCAAGGGCTCCTCAACTCAAATTATCAACTTGGGGTTCATACAAACTTAGAGGTTGTAGTGCTATATGCACAAGAGGCTAGATTCTACTCATGCCATGCTCAGTCATGGAATTAGATCAAAGTGCTCAGAGACCATTCCTCCTGTTGAACTATAGTGAAAGCTTAATGATGAAAGTACAATTGCAAACTAATTATAGGTATGAAAGTGAAAAGGTGATTTTCTCAACTTGTAGAGGCTAGTTATTCATTTCATGAAAGGAAAAGGGATAATCTACTTGCAGAAAGAAATCTACTCTATCTTGAATAATTCATCAAACTAGCAACATAATTTTATTTATTCTCTACCTATTTCACGCTTACTTGAAAATCAGAAACCTAACTTGCATCATACTTGTGATTGAAAACATTAATTCTATTATGTTTTGTAGAGAGGAAAAGGAATGGTTGGAGTGGTGTAGGAGCTTCCCTTGATCATAAAATCACATATTGGGGTCATTATTCATCTTGACTAAGCTAAAGTTGAAGTGGTGATAAAAGCTAGTGAAGGAAAGTGGTGCTACATGCCTACTACAGGAGGTCCTCTATTGCTACGGGAGGGTTTGTAATGCTACAAGGGGGGTTTCGAGAGCCTTTTTAGGGTGGAAATGATGTCATGAGGGCAGGAAAAGGTGGATGGAAGTTAGAGAAAGTGAAGGAATGTTGGTTTGAGCCCCCTCTCCAATCTCAATGCCTCTTAGAGGTATGTCTTGCACCACAATGATTGGTCATGGTTTACTAAATTTACTAGCCAAAGTGACTATGGAAATAACATTTTGGGAAAAAATTGAAGGATGGAAAGAGAAGATGGAGGAATCCAAGATGCGTTGAAAATAGAAACAAGAAATGTTAAAAATAGCGTCAACAAAAAAAATCTTAATTTAATTTGTCCTTGAATTAAATGGGGAATTAAATTATAATTCCACATATCATGACAAATTCTAATATTTAAATAAGTTAATTTAATTCTATAGCTCAGTTAATTCAAGTTGAGGGTCTAACTAGATTCATTTAGAGTGTCTCCTACAATTAGGAGAACTATTTGAGTTTATTTTGAGTTATAATTATTTAATTCAGTCTGGCTAAGTTAAATTCAGTTAAACTAGTTCCAACTGATGGAGGAATTAGTGGGAGCTCTAGTAGTAGGGTGCGACCTCTAATAGTGAGATGTATCCTGTAGTCGTGGGGTCTAACTCATCGAACAATGGGGTGTTTCCTCCAGTGATCAACCAATAAATTGAAGATTCACTCATAATTAACTCATGCATGTCATATTAGAGAAAGACCCAGTTGAGATTACAGTTCAACGACAATGTACTATTAATTGCAAAATCATTTAAATTAAAATGATGGCACACGCAATCAGAAAAAGGCCTATGATGATTGCACAATTCAAATTTAAGGAATTTCCTAATTAAATAGAGGCTAATTCCCAAGGGAACATTGTAGGGAATTAGGATCCTGGAGGCTTAGAAATTTGGCTAAGTATTGGCCAAAGGTAGTTAGTGAGGTAAAGGATAGAAAATACTTGTGTAAGTTGAGCTCATGGTTGAGAAGAGCATATTGTATTCATCCAAGGCTTGCCTAGAAAGCAGTGAGATAGATAGAGATAACGCATGGGTTACTCAGGATTGAGTGAAGCATCGTAATATTCTCATATTTTCTGATTAATGCAATATAGAAATAGTAGGGGTTTTTAGCTATGACTTTCCCTAGAAAATCATTATGTTAATTGTGATTGAATACTTTCTCTTATATACTTTGTGATTTCATCGATCATTTATTTTTACCACTGATGAGTCGAGTAGATTCAAGTCAATTGTTCTAGTATATTACAATCTAGAATTTGAATCTGCAAGGAATTTCTACATGCTATCAAAGTTACATTTGTAGAAATTTCTACATGATATCAGAGCTAGATTTGTAGAAATTTCTACATGGTATTAGAGCTAGATTTGTAGAAATTCTACATGATATCAGAGCTATATTTGTAGAAATTTCTACATGGTATTGGAGCTAAAATCATGATAGAAGAGAAGAATTCGAAGTTGTCCTTACAGATTGATGGAGCTCTAGCTCAGGGCAGATCTAGAAGACCTTATGTGCAGACTTCTTAATGGATCTAGAAGGGTGCTAGTGGGAAGATCAATGAGTCAATCTTTAGTGTCATAAAAAGGAGTTTCGATAATTGATATTTGCAGAATAAGGAGCAGAGATATTTCCCACAGGGGGATCGAGACTTAGAGGGAGTCTAATTTTAGAGGGAGCAACCCTATGGAAGCTAGTACTTTAGGATCTATGGAGATCAAACTCATTATTGTAGTATATGCAACAACAGTGTGAAAGGAGTAGTAACAACAATATGAGTAGATCATATTTATCTCATGTACGCAAATCCTTGACAACTATGATTATATAAATGATATTTTATTTTAAAAATCACTGATATTATATAGAGAGTATATATAAAACCATTATAAATTTGAATAATTTTACAAATACACCAATAAACATTTTATAGTTTGCATATTACGGACTAGTGAGATTCGCCAATGTTTTAAAACTTTAATATAATTTTCCATCCTTAAAAGATTCCTTGTTCCTTAGTTGTCTATTTTTCTTCCTTCTCACCTTTATGTATGAGTTCTTTAGATCTTTTTCATTCTCCACATTCAATTTTTCATCAACTAAAAATTGCTTGTAGTGCTACAACATAGGCCTTAAGAGCCTTTGGGGAGTGAAATTCCTCATCATTGATTTCAAAACCTTCATCTAATTTTTTCATAAGGAAATATCCACGTTCAACATTCCTTCTCGCACTATATGTGAAAAGGGATTAGGATTTCTTGGAGGAATCTCAATTGTTGCTTCATTGGGAGGGATTTTTCCATCTTCCTACAACTAGTTCAAAATAACAAAGTTGGTTATTTTGATCCTAAGAGGGTATGTTGTTGTCGGGTGAGGTCCCTTTCACTGCCATTATACCATTCTTTTGGGGGGACACATGCCCCTTTCCTTTTGACCTTATTGCCACTGAAGGAGGGGCTTGAGAATTATATCGAGTATGACCCCTTCTCCTTCTTTGTTGTTTCCATTTATCTCCATCTTCTTGTTTCTTTTGTTTATCTTCCACCTTATTTTTGTGGTTTCGTGCTAAGTGGCCATATTCATGGAAAGAGTTACACTTAAATGAAACTTGATCATAATAAACTTCATAAATATGGGACCAATATCTATGTTCAGATTGATAGAAATAGGTAAATCATTTCTCTATATCTACATCGACATATATATGAGCACAAGATTGAATTACATCTTGTTATTTGGCTCGATTGATGAATTTCTTAGGGCATTCCTTATGCTTTAGAAGGTTTCTTCATTACAAAAATGAAGTGGGAGGAACGAAAGTTTAGCCCACAAAGGCATTGTTAGTGGGACATCACTTTCTAAGTTAAAATTTCGACTCTAGTGATCTATACTTACTTGAGCCCCCACGATGTAAGGGAAACTTCTGAAAATGAGGTCCTAATAATCTATATTTTCAAATAAGTGTAAAAATCTTGACCATAGAAGTACGAAGAAAAATTATTTTTCGTGATAGGCTTCTAACTATTTTCTATCCACATTCTTAAATATCTCTGCGAGGGTCATTAAATGATAAATTAGCATACAAACATTCAATATGAAATTTTGAGGGCGAGTTATCTAGACCGAGGGGCGTTGTTGTGACTTTTTATGACACCTTTAAAAGTTATAAAAAAATCAAAATTTTCTAGTTGATTTCCTTGCTAAACTCTTGGGCATAAGTAAATTATTATAGAAAAATATCATGTATATAATTGATGGGAAAATAGTTAAAATTTAAATTTTATATAATTTATTTATAGAATAATTTATATATTTATAAATTTATTGAAATTTAAAATTAAACTTCCAAAACAAATCATTGGCACTTTATAGCCCAATCTCCCAAGTCCTCAACTATATGCCATTGAAACCTACCATCTATCAACTATATGTCATTGAAAGCTACCATCTATCAAGTAACCAAAGTCACAAGCCATGTCAAAGCCAACATATAATGCGCAAAGCAAGCAAGGAGTATAGTCATGTGCTCTATGCATAAAAGTGTCATAGGACTCCCAAGTCCTCAACTATATGCCATTGAAACCTACCATCCATCAAGTAACTAAAGTCACAAGCCATATCAAAGCCAACATATAATGCAAGAAAGGAGTATAGCCATATGCTCTATGCATGAAAGTGTCATAGGACCACTGGCATTTATAAACCCAAATGAAACTTCCATCTATCAAGTAACCAAAGTCACATGTGATATCAAAGCCAACAGATAATGTGCGAAGCAAGGAAGGAGTATAGTAATGTGCTCTATGCAGAAATGTGGCATAAGACTATTAACATTTATAACCAAAGTCACAAGCCATATCAAAACCAACATATAATGCACAAGGCAAGCAAGGAGTATAGTCATGTGCTCTATGCATAAAAGTGTCATAGGACCATTTAGTCATGTGCTCTATACATAAAAGTGTCATACGACCATTGGCATTTATAAATGCAAATGAAACTACCATCTATCAAGTAACCAAACTCACAAGCCATATCAAAACCAACATATAATGTGCAAAGCAAGAAAAGAGTATAGTAATGTGCTCTATGCATAAATGTGGCATAGGAACATTGAAATTTAAAAACAAAACTAAAACACATGAAATCTCATGTTTATCAAACCGCCAACGCTCAAGGGGTTATCCCAACGTAACAAGGGCCAACCGAGAGGAGAATACATGCACTATGTATCAATACAGCTTAACAGCAATGGTGTATATAAACACTAAGAACATTATTTTATTTTTCGACGTGGGATAAATCCCATCACACCAAAAGCATGCGCAAACATAGTCAATGTTAAAACTGAGTTATCAAACATCTCTTTGGGAGACAGGTGCCAAAATTTCATTGTTAGGGCAAAAGTCTTACAAATTTTAACGATAACGATGGGCATTACCGTTCACAAATCAGTGCACGAGGTTCAATTGCACATCCCCATTGCTTTTTGGGCTTTAACGAAAAGGGGGGGACGGGGGGGGAATTTTGGTTTTATAAAACAGCCTTTGTAACATGCCATTTTTGGTGAATTACGGGACCTTCTCATATTAAAACCGCTTAACGACTAGGTACGATTCGTAACCTACTTCCGATATCAGTGATAACACATATTTAGCTTGGAAAGGGAACATTAAGGTGAGTAGTCATCATGGCAACATTTCAATCAAAAATATTTATCATCCTCCGATGAGTCCATGATTGGTTTAATAAGTAGCAAGTGTCAACTGGAAACTTTTTAGTGTCAAAGGAGGTTTCAATCAAGTTTGCTAGCTGTTGAAAATAACTCCAAATGATTCACCACACCATGCCTTATTTTAGTTGCCATGATTTACCACAGTTAGAAAACAAATTGAGTTGTTAGGTTGACATTTGTCTTTGAAGACAAAGGAGGTTTCAATCAAGTTTGCTAGCTGTTGAAAATAACTCCAAATGATTCACCACACCATGCCTTATTTTAGTTGCCATGATTTACCACAGTTAGAAAACAAATTGAGTTGTTAGGTTGACATTTGTCTTTGAAGACAAATATAGACAGGAGATTAGGGCCATTATTATCTACTTAGAGTTTTGACTTGCAAATGGTAGGGCCATTATTATCTACTTAGAGTTTTGACTTGCAAATGGTAGGGCCATTATTATCTACTTAGAGTTTTGACTTGCAAATGGTATGCTGAATGAATTCGTTGAAGTGTTTCAAAACACTCAAAGTTCATAGGGAGAGGAAAAAAAAGAGGAAAGTTAAAAACGTCAAAATCTTTGAACATAGAGCACCAGCAACAAAAATAAGTAGAATCGATTCTCTTGGGTTGCAGTATAATAATGCCATGTTTTCTTTAACATGATTTTTTCATGTGTAGGGACAGTTAAGGAAATTATAGAGAGGAAGAACCATTGAGTTTTCAAAGACGCAGGGAATTCAAATATCAGAATAGCCCTATTGGAACCTTTTTGCGAAAAGTGATTACCATTTCCCTCTAAATTATTTTCTTAAGCCATGGATCTTTTGGCTGTGATTTTTCCAAATTTATTAAAATTGAAATTGTTTATCTACGGTTAGTGATCGGATGAAATCCATATGGGTAGCGGTAGGAGAAATAGAACCTTTCAAAAATGAAGAATATGTTCAAATTTATGGAACATATGAACTTTATTGCATGCCCAAGGTGTGGACTAGAGCCCAACAAATAAAAATTAGTTGACGTGATTTATAATAATACTGTGAAAAATTATGAGAATTCACTAAGTACTTCTTTCAAAAAATATTTGTGGTTCAATAGTGAGGTTAGATATGGTCAATTGTATCAGTTGTCAACGAAATAGGGAAATCAATATTAATAAATAATTTGCAAAGCCTACGAAAGGATCGAAATGTGCATTTTTCGACTTTTCCTGTATGTGCGGAATGTGACTTTTCTTCATATGGTGCATGTGGCCTTTCTAACTCCATGATGGGAGAAAGGAAGTAAATTCCCTATGGTGTCAAGAGATCAGGTTGTTCTTCAATGTTTATGTGACAGAAAGGTCGTTGAATGAGCTTCCAAAGCTGAAGCATTCTCATGTGTTGAAAATGAATAAATATAAAGGGAAGGAAATTCAATATGATGACACATAATGATATTTGCAAGGTTAAATTGAATGCAAACACACATTTATGTTGTTGTTTATGATTCATGATTTTCCAGAGTTCCTAGTTGATTGTTATGTCATTGTTTCGTACAGATTGATTAAAGAGGATCTTTGCCCACATATGAAAGCTACAAATCCTAATAGAATTGAAACATGTAATATCTGTCATGATACACAATGTTCATTTAGGTTATCAGGTTCATAGTAAAATCATTCATCTTCCAAATAAATATCCATCGACATGCCACAAATTCTTATAGTTACACTATTCATCTATTTCAAATTTTATAATTTAGGGAAGATGGATTGGATGTCGAGCTAGCGTGCAATTTTTAGATTAATGGCAAAAGTGAAAAGAAGAAGACTTGAACAAGTTCTATCGAGTTAAATCTGTAATTGAAATGAATCAAACTTATGATTTAAAGCCCTATATATATATAGAAGGCTTATTTCCATATTTATGGGAAAGTAACATATTCTTAGGGATACAAATGGAAGAGTATTCACCAACCTTCATATTTTAAGGCAAAATATCGGCCAGAAGAAGATTAAGGCAAATTTATGGCAAATATTGAGCAACCAGTTCCCTGAATGAAGACAAATGGTAAAAAATCAGCCAATGGGATAAATTGAGCACTTTCGGGCATACAATCAACAAATGATTTTTTTTTGGTAGAAAATTGGAAATGACAATTAATGGTCAAAGTTGAGATAAAAGGAAAATTCAGCAATTGAAAACAGAGAATTGATAAAGCAATTCAATAGATCAAGACATCTTAGAACCTGTTTTAGATTCATTTGATTTTTAGAGACTTTAATTATTTTTTTTCACTAAAGTTTAGATTTTTTTCCTTTGAATGAGAAATATTTTGTTGATTGTAATGTTCTATATAGAGTTTAATTTTGAATGTAAAATGGTTGGCTTTTGATTCCAAAACCAGACTATTTTTTAAAGAATTCTGTTGTAGAATTTTGAATAAAAGTTTATGGGTTCACTTTTATAACATAAATTGTTAGAATGTTTGTGTTTCTAGTATTACATGTCTTGTTTCTAGATATGTTTGAGGTGGTATAAGATATTAGGAGGAAATTTGATAATTATCAGCCCCTTTAACATGTATTTGCAGAGTTATTTTCTTCACTGAGTAGATCATGGTGACAATATGTGATTGTTGATCTCTTTGAATCAATAAATTGTTTCTTCTATACTATATTTAAATGCATTGACATTTTGTTGTAAAGATCCTTCTACATGCTTTAGTTCTTGATTAGATAATTGGATATTCATTGAGGATATTTAGTTATTTAGTTTCTCCTCTATTCCTCTATCAAAACCTTTCTATTTAATTTTTTCTTCCACAATTAAACATTGCACTTTGACAAGGCCTCTACGACAGAGAGATTTGTTTCTAAGCAAAGATTGGGGATTCATCAGCAACCACCTATACAACAAATCTTAGATCTAGCCATTGTGCTTCATATGTTATTGTCTAGTGACAGTGAACAACATTAAAAAGCCTCATAACACTTGAGGGAGCCTCCACACATTTAAGGGTCAACTTGAACATAAGGAATGGTCGACTTGGATTTTGACTACAGTTTTGTAACCACGAACTTCCATCGAGAAACAGATACAAGAGTCGTGAACCTCAACCTTCTGGATCTCATTAATCTTCTTGATGAACTTGGAGGGCTTGGCCGTTTGAAAATGTGGCCCTTCTACAAAAGTCATGTTGAAGGTCATGATGTCTAGGGCTCGTGGCAAGGGAGGAAAATAAGGGCCTTCTAAGCCTAGATCTATTTATAGTGGAGAGCTGGTTGTAACATTAAATACATTGGGAAAACTTGCACTCACTATAGTGGCTCAGATTTAGTATTTTAATTATTAAGATATTCCAAAGTTCCTAAAAAAAATTGAAGTCAAAGTACTAAAGAAAGATTAAGATAATTGGTTTCCTTTGTTCATTGTATTGGTGATGTACTCTTAACTTATTCAAGGGTTCATTCCTCTCTTAAGCCTAAGGGTTCACCTATTGTTCAATTATCTAAATGCAAGGTAGGTACTCAAATTTTTTACAATGTAACTTTATCATATTTGATATAAATCTTTACATTTTTTTAACAGTTTATTACATATTATAGTTTACATTCGATTCTAGGTTGATATTGAAATATATAAGTAAAAATAAATCCTTTACAACCTAAAATGTCAATTATCAATAATCTTAAATACGTAAAAAATTATTTTGTTAATCTATTTTAATAAATATATATTAGATATTAACTTATAATGGTTAGTATAACACGATCTGTTTTAGACTAAAATGTAAATAAGTTCAAATTCCGAAGCCATGCAAATATGAACCTCATTGTGGGAAGTAAGCTCATTATCCTACAATCAAAAAGATCCTATACACTTTTTTCATTTTTAATCTTGATCTGCTCACCTTAAAATTGAATTATTATTATTATTATTATTATTATTAAATTAAAATACCTATGTCAAAGAATTGTGGTTTAGTGAACAATTCATTTCACCATCTATATGAATTCAAATCTAAATCTAAAATTCTTTAATAGACATGTTGTAATCTGACAAACTATAACAGTATATATTATAATATATTAAATATAATATAATAATAACATAAAAAAAATTCACATTCTCATTAAAATATATATGAATGAGAGTGCATATATAACTAACTTTGTACTGTAAATCAATGGGGACGTATTACATACTCGTTAACTCTTTCCATTATAATAAAGATTTATGCAAGCGTGCATAATGTTTCCTTTAATGAGTTAAGTAGAAATAGTTATTTCCTCCGAAATCTTTGTTAGTGCACGCAAAATTTGCATGCCCTATGGCCTATCATTCTAATGGATTTTTATAATAGGGAAGATATTCAATTCGAAATATTTTCATTTAGGAAGGTGACAATATATAATGCATTCACTTCATTCTTAAAAGAGTTGAACGTGGACATAAGTGTCGAGCTACTTCCTATAAAACAACCCTAGTAACGCACCACAACACGCAAGTTGGCAAATGGACTTTATGATCATATATGCTTGACAGGTTTTGGTAATATTGGGAAGATAGTCGATTAAAAGAGAGAACGTAGGGTCACTTGCATTGCTGATATGTCGGAATTAGGTTAATGTGCAATGACATTTGCGCATTAAAATTATGCAGAATAACGGATCCATCGTCATCAGGACGGAGGTAAGTCTTCGTTAGTGGCTCCATGGTTCATAATCTGGCATTGCTTAAAGTCAATAGCCTTTGATTAGATGGGTAAGTCTTTCGTGTTCATATTCCAAAATAGTAGCATCGTCCAAAGCGATTATACACTTCACGGCCAACAAGTCCAACAACCTCACCATGATCGACGATTGAGGGGAAATGAACATTATATCTAGTATGTAGGTTCGATTTAGTCTTGCATCATCTTGCTGACGGCATACAACATCTCAAGAATAGTACATTGCTTATACAACATCTCAAGAATGGTACATTGTTTTTTTCACAAACTCTCTATGCGGCGAAAAAAATTAGCAAACCTACAAAATATTGCAAACTCTATCTCATCCATGAAATGAATTACTCATAATCTTTTTGGAATCGTAGACTAGATTTCGCTTGGAATTAATGGCGAAACAAACAATTCAAAGCATTGGTGTTGCACTAAAATTCGGAAACTTACTTGCAATGTTTCTGACTCGAAATATCTTGCTATTTAGGATAGTAAAACTTTACAAATATATGATAATACATGATAATTACTTCTTGTTTATGATTTTGGACAGTCAAGATGAACAAAATGCCAATAATTATTTAATTCTTAAAGAATGATCAACGAAGCTTCACATCTATAATAGTGGAAACATTATTAACTATTCAAAAGCTTTGAATTTTTCGTTTCTCGTTTCTGATCATGATCTTCCTCATATAACATTGTTGGAATTCAACACACAGCAGCACATAACCACAAGAATTAACGTGGTTCACCCAACTAATTTGGGCTACGTCCACCAAACATAGGCATCATGAGTTTATTAATCAAATTGGAAATTACATCAAGAAATTCTCATAAAACCTCTCACACTCTTAGCAAACCATCTGAATGGTTGCCTTTTATATAGCATAGAGAATCTAACAACCTCATTAACTCCCTCACATCAAATATTGGAGACATTAACTCCCTCCCAACAACCTGGAGCTAATCTAGGAACTGAATCCCTATTATTGTCATCAGGTGTGGTTTTTACTATTTTGTTACAAAGAGAAAATCTCAACAATTATATAGCATAACAAAAACTAAATTAATAATAATATATTACGTATGCTTTAACTATAAGAAATCATCATGAGATAGTGTATTCAATATACAACGAAGACATGATTCAAAACGACTAAAAAGTCCACGATAAGATGTATAATTTTTAAGACGGTATCACAACTACCATACGTAATTTTCAGTGACCTTGAATATGGGTTGTCTCTAGCTCCTTTGAATATTTTAAAACTACAGCTCTTTGTTTCTTTGAAGGCGTAATCTCACAAAAATCACATAAAATACCTCAACCACCACAATAATTAGTCAATGCCATATTTTAGTGAGCCACGAATCATACCTCAACCACCACATGTAGCTCTCACAATATAACCTGACCAGGTAGGAATATAACCAATCTATTGTATTTTATATATGAAGTAACCTTTTTACATCAACATAGTCTACCAATAAATATAATAAATATAATCTATATAGAACTATGTTGATAAAGTTAAAAACAAACCTCATCTCATATATAATTACTTATTTGATTAGCAATATTAATCAATAATATTAATAGCTTACTATGTTTGAGATAAGTTAAGTGGAAGGCTTCTTATTTCAACTTAAGGTGGATGAGGATTTGTTGACTTTTATTTTAATTTTTTTAATTGACGACCTAAATTGATTCTCAAGATAATATGCTTAGCATATGTTTAATATTAATGTTTATCAACAACTATAGAGTGTTACAAAGTTTGTTAGATTGCATTGACTTTTAATAGATTTAAAGAATTACATTGGTGCCAAGTGGTTCCCTGCCCACCAATTTCCAAGGGATTTGAAATTACCAATTCTAATAAGTTCATATTCTAATTAGATGGGGAAATTAATATATAACCAAATTCTATTTAGCAAAATGGCCCATTTTACAATAATGATGTGTGATTCTTTTTTTTTTTCTCAAATTTAATTAGATTTGTGCCACATGGCTCCCCGCCCTACCAATTTCTGCGGATTTGAGAATTATTCCAATTATAGTAAGTCATATACTAATTAGATGGGAAAATAATATATTATATATATATATGATATATATATATAATGCTTTAGCAAAATGGTCCAATTACACCAGCATAGATCCATCTTAACATCAGATCTATCAGGTACCAGGAGGGATCAAATCTCTCAAGGTGAAAACCTATTTTTTGAGTGCAAAACTTGAGGAAAGGTTTGCACCTCAAGAAATTTGATCCCTATTGGCACTTGATAGATACCGTGTTAAGATGGATCTGGGCAGGTTTTAGTTATGTGTGGTCATACAAAATTTGTTGAACATTTAATTTGCTGAAATTTGCTCAAAATATAAAATATTCATGACTTTCTAGATCTAACTTTTATGTCTGTATCTATCTCGGTGAGACAATTTCTTCTTCCCTCTCTCTCCACCTTCCATTCTGTGTTTATCTCCCTCCTCTCCATCTCTTTCTTCCCCTCCCTGTCTTCCCTGTCTCACTCTATCTGTCTCTCCCTAACTTTATATATCTTTCTCTTCTTTCCTCTCTCCCCCTACCATCTATATTTATACCTCCCTCCATCTCTCCATATCCGTCTCTCTATCTCAACTCCCTAAACATATGCCACAAACTCTCTCTCGCTACGCCCCCATATATATATATATATATATATATATATTATATATATATATATAATATATAATATATATACCCTCTCCTTTCATTCTCTATCTCTTCCCCTTCTCTCCTCCCCCTCTCTCTCTCTCTCCTCTCTCCTCTCTCTTTTCCTCCCTCTCTCTCCCTTCTCTCCCACCTCCCCTGTCTCTGCCCCCATAATACACACACTCTCTCTTCCACCCTCCAACTTTGTCACATATCTCCCTCCCTCTCTCCTTCTCTCTCTCCCCCTCTCTCCCCCCTCCATATATATGTATCGTTATCTCTCTCTGCCGCTTCTTTCCCTATATTTATCCTCTCCTTTTCTCTCTCTTCCCTCGTCTCCTCTCTCCCACATTTCATCTTCATCTCTCCCTTGTCACTCCCTCTCTTTCCCCCTCCAAATCCATCTCTCCCTCCCGCTCTCCCCCTCCTCTCTCTCTTCCTTTCTCTCTCTCACTGTGTCTCTCACCTCTATGTTTCTCTCCCACACTCTAGTCCCCCTTCCATCTTACATTCTTTCTTAAGTATGATCCCAATGTATTGTATTTAAGAAAGTATTTAAATTAATAAGAAAACATAATTGATTGCAAAATATTAAACCTATATTTGGGATCAATCATGTTAAAGAAAATACAATAATAAAAAGATTAAAAGAATCACCCACTATATTTCCTCTATCATTGATAATCACTTTTCTTGGATCCTTGGTTAAGATGCATCTATCCTAGTTTTTTGTAACATTATTTATATTATAAAAATTTCACATATGCATATATAAAAGTATACTCATTTTTTAATTTATTAAAACTGCCATTTAATCTCTATAAAAATATTGTTAGTAGTGATGAGGATGGAGAGTTTAGATATACCTTAGAAGTAATTATAACATTTTTGCTCTTAGATTTAATCAAAAAATGCTATAAAATTAAATTAAAATAAAATATCTGTTTAAATATTTTTATTTTGAAATAAGTTATTGTTTTTTGGCATGTGGTATTGATAAGCCATGATATTGGCCCATGGTATTGTAAAATTAAAAGCCTAGATCCATAACATAATAATCAAAAGTCTAGATGACCCTTATATTGATAAATCATGGTAATAGCCCATGATATTATAATTTTCTTCTCTCCTCTCTCTGTATTTTTCTCATGTAAGTATTCACTCATGATATTGTAAAAAAACCTACTTAAAATTAATAATATCCATAATAAATATTCATAATTAAAACAGCATTATAATCCATTCACTTCACTTCATTTAAAATAGTTGAATGTGAACATAACTCTCTAGCTACTTCATATAAAACAACTCTATTCAAGCATCCCAACATGCAAGTTGGCAAATGGCCTCTGTTTTACGTAAACCATAGGGCAGTTGACATATTAGGTAAACATCATTGTAAGATATTGAAAACAAGCTTGATTTCGTCACGAAATTCAAAAATAATTGACAATGCCTCTCTTTTAGCATTGCGTTCCAGCTTACCAGTTTACTCACGTTAATATTAATAGAAGGTAATGTATGTTAGCACAAGAAAATATAGATATAAAATATGATGGACCAATTGACGATATATTTTAGACCAACATTGGTACTATTGGGAAGATGTCCATTACGAGAACGAACGTAAGGTCACTTTTGATGGCTGCTATGTCGGAATTAAGTTAATGTGCAATGATATTTGCTAATTAAACTATTGCAGAATGACGGATCCATAGTCATATAGTGGGAGGTAAGTGATCCTGAGATTATTTTGATGGTTGATTTGTTGGCAATTAGTCTGATAGGAATGTGTGAGCCTATGTCTATCTGATTGTCAAATATTCAATGAATCAAATAAAATTACCTAATGATTAGAAATTGCTCGAGTGATTTTCTTTAATTATTTTTAATTATAATCAACAAATTCATCCTACACATATGTTATTAAATTCTCATTTCACACTCATTGATCTTCAACCTGCATAACTATATTATTAAATATAAATGATATACATATATCAAAATATATATTAATAATATTTAATACTATAATTATACTAACATGCAATTATATTTACGCATATCATTCCAAATATATTAATAACAATTAATAATATAATTATACTAATGTAAAATGATATTTACACATATCCCTCCAAAAAGCTAAGTGATTGTTAACCCCTCCATGCTTTAATGTAGTATTGTTCAAAGTAAGCCTTTCGTGCTCATATTCCGAAATGGTAGCATTGTCCAAAGCGATTAAAGACACCCTGTCCAACAACATCATCGTGATTAACCATGACACTAGGCAATCGAAATGGTTTGATGACAAAGCACAGTACGTGGATGCCGGCTCGGTGTTAATGAACAAAATATAAGCAGTACCTTCTATGTGGTTACGGAAATAATCAATTCAGATAAATCAATTCTTTTAAACTTATCGGGAGGAGTTGAGGATTGGTGTTATTTCACGGGAATGAGTTGACGGTGAACATTGTATTTGATATTGAGGTTCTATTTAGGCTTGTATCCTGTTGGTGATAACATAGAAGATTATTTTCGTGATAACATAGTAGATTACCTTTTGATTAGTTTCAAATCAAGGATTTGGTTAACCTAATCCCAATTTATATGGCTAAACAAATAAACTAAAAAAATGCCATGCAAACTTTATGTGAGCCATTAACCTCGATATTAAAGTTCTATAAAATGAATTACTCATAATCTCTTTGGAATCATTACAAGGTTGGTGTTGAAATTAATGACCAACCAAACAACCTAAGCAAATGGTATTGTTATAAAATTTGAAAATTCAGTGAAAATGTTTATCCGTGTAATCACTTATTATTTTGGATAGTAAATCTCAACAATTATCACAAAAAATATTAGTAAATTTGATTGATATATGCCAATAAATAATATTAGGAAATGTGGTTGATATAGGAATATTGTTAATATATATTATTAAAATAAATATAATTTTTATACTATAATAATAAAAATTTTAAGTATTCCCGATCGGGGTGAGAGAATGCTAAGTGAATGTGATGGGACCAGTGCCATTGTCTGAGTAATTATGAGGAGCATCGACATGTGTCGGGCTGTAGATCTCTCCACGCATGCAACCTGAGGAGTGAGACTGGTTGACACTTTAATGCGAGAAAGGGTCGGTATTTGAAACATTTTGTAGGAAAGTAGTTGGGTGTCGGACTTAGTATGTGTGTCCATCATAACAATGGTGCCATATAGAACACTAGGAAGAGAAGATCCAACCATAGGGTAAAGTAGGAGGTTTCCTCAGCTTGGACCCCAGCTTCTGTTAACAATCTCGAACCTTTCGAAAACGACAATAGAGGGTATGTTATAGACACTATTTCTCTAAATACTTTGCTTATTGTTTTTTGTTGGTGTATCCCTATCCTTCGTTGGGACATTTATGATGCACCTTTTCGGTTTGGTATATGGAGAACTGAGATGGGCACCTTTGTTTCCTTATATTAAAACTTATGGCCATTATTTAGAAAGGATGTTTTTTTCAGCAATTTGTCTTTGTGGATTTGCATGCAATTTGTGTTGTTGCTCCCTGTCATGGTGTCTATCCATTGTTCGAAGGTTGTCATTCTTTAAAATCGAATTCAGTTGAAATATTTGTATGGCTAGATATGGGGCAGGTCTAGGTGGAGATACTTGGCCTCTTGTCTTGATGTTTGTCTCTGGAATGCTAGTGCCTGTTATACAAAAATGACCCCTATCTCGAGAATTTGGAAATTTGGGTGTCATTGGTCTAATGTACTTAGTTTGATTGAATGTGTTGGCCTAGAATTTATGCACACATGTCTTTATTTATCAAAGGAACACCATTCGTAGGGACTAACTCCAGTGTATTGGGTTGCTTCCTATACGAGGTTGTCGAAGCTGGTGGCCTCTGGTTCTATAATAAATTGTCATTCCCCACTTGCAGAGCAGTATTACTATCAAATGGTGTGGTGGGCTATGAAACAGGAAGAATAGTTAAGGGAAGGCCATGGTCAGTGCCACAATTGGTGAGCCCTAGTATTGCACCAAGCATGTTGCAACTCCCAAGCGCTCCTCAATTCAAATTATCAACTTGGGGTTCATACAAACTTAGAGGTTGTAGTGCTATATGCACAAGAGGTTAGATTCTACTCATGCCATGCTCAGTCATGGAATTAGATCAAAGTGCTCAGAGACCATTCCTCCTGTTGAACTATAGTGAAAGCTTAATGATGAAAGTACAATTGCAAACTAATTATAGGTATGAAAGTGAAAAGGTGATTTTCTCAACTTGTAGATGCTAGTTAATCATTTCATGGAAGGAAAAGGGATAATCTACCTGCAGAAAGAAATCTACTCTATCGTGAATAATTCATCAAACTAGCAACATAATTTCATTTATTCTCTACCTATTTCACGCTTACTTGAAAATCAGAAACCTAACTTGCATCATACTTGTGATTGAAAACATTAATTCTATTATGTTTAGAAGAGAGGAAAAGGAATGGTTGGAGTGGTGTAGGAGCTTCCCTTGATCATAAAATCACATATTGGGGTCATTATTCATCTTGACTAAGCTAAGGTTGAAGTGGTGATAAAAGCTGGTGAAGGAAAGTGGTGCTACATGCCTGCTACATGAGGTCCTGTATTGCTACGAGAGGGTTTGTAGTGCTACAAGGGGGGTTTCGAGAGCCTTTTAGCTTGGAAATGATGTCTTGAGGGCATGAAAAGCTGGATGGAAGTTAGAGAAAGTGAAGGAATGTTGGTTTGAGCCCCCTATCCAATATCAATACCTCTCAGAGGTATGTCTTGCACCACGATGATTGTTCATGGTTTACTAAATTTACTAGGCAAAGTGACTATGGAAACAACATTTTGGGAAAAAATTGAGGGATGGAAAGAGAAGATGGAGGAATCTAAGATGCATTGAAAATAGAAACAAGAAATGTTAAAAATAGCGTCAACAAAAAAATTCTTAATTTAATTTGTCCTTGAATTAAATGGAGAATTAAATTATAATTCCACATATCATGACAAATTGGAATATTTAAATAAGTTAATTTACTTCTATAGCTCAGTTAATTCAAGTTGAGGGTCTAACTCGATTCATTTAGAGTGTCTCCTACAATTAGGAGAACTATTTGAGTTTATTTTGAGTTGTAATTATTTAATTCAGTGTGGCTAAGTTAAAGTCAGTTAAACTAGTTCCAACTAATGGAGGAATTAGTGGGAGCTCTAGTAGTAGGGTGCGACCTCTAATAATGAGGTGTAACCTGCAGTAGTGGGGTCTAACTCATCGAACAATGGGGTGTTGTCTGCAGTGATCAACCAATAAATTGAAGATTCACTCATAATTAACTCATGCATGTCATATTAGAGAAAGACCCAGTTGAGATTAGAGTTCAACAACAATGTACTATTAGTTGTAAAATCATTTAAATTAAAATGATGGCACACGCAATCAGAAAAAGGCCTATGATGATTGCACAATTCAAATTTGAGGAATTTCCTAATTAAATATAGGCTAATTCCCAAGGGAACATTGTAGGTAATTAGGAGCCTGGAGGCTTAGAAATTTGGCCAAGTATTGGCCAAAGGTAGTTAGTCAGGCAGAGGATAGAAAATACTTGTGTAAGTTGAGCTCATGGTTTAGAAGATCATTTGTATTCATCCAAGGCTTGCCTAGAAAGCAGTGAGATAGATAGAGATAACGCATAGGTTAGTCAGGCTTGAGTGAAGCATCGTAATATTCTCATATTTTATGATTAATGCAATATAGAAATAGTAAGGGTTTTTAGCTGTGACTTTCCCTAGAAAATCATTATGTTAATTGTGATTGAATACTTTCTCTTATATACTTCATGATTCATCGATCGTTTATTTTTACCACTAATGAGTTTAGTAGATTAAAGTCAATTGTTCTAGCATATTACAATCTACAATTTGAATCTGCAAGGAATTTCTACATGGTATCAAAGTTAGATTTGTAGAAATTTTTACATGATATCAGAGCTAGATTTATAGAAATTTCTACATGGTATTAGAGCTAGATTTGTAGAAATTTCTACATGATATCAGAGCTATATTTGTAGAAATTTCTACATGGTATTGGAGCTGAAATCATGATAGAAGAGAAGAATTCGAAGTTTTCCTTACAGATTGATGGAGCTCTAGTTCAGGGCAGATCTAGAAGACCCTATGTGCAAACATCTTAATGGATCTAGAAGGGTGCTAGTGGGAAGATCAATGAGTCAATCTTTAGTGACACAAAAAGAATTTTTGATAATTGATATTTGCAGAATGAGGAGCAGAGATATTTCCCACAGTTGGATCGAGACTTAGAGGGAGTCTAATTTTAGAGCGAGCAACCCTATGGAAGCTAGTACTTTAAGATTTAGGGAGATCAAACTCATTATTGTAGTATATGCAACAACACTGTGAAAGGAGTAGTAACAACAATATGAGTAGATCATATTTATCTCATGCATGCAAATCCTTGAGGAGCAAGGCAAAGGTTGGAGACTTGGTGGTTTAGAGGGAGGATAAATTACCTCTCAACATGTAGCCTTAGAAGAATCCTTAGTAAGTGGCAAACCAATCAAAGTTGGAGAAGCAAAGAAGAGACTAAGTGGATACATCCACTCAAGTGGATACATCCACTCAAGTGGAGACCTCCAAAAGGCAAAAACTTTGAGTCGATTGGGTAAAGGGAGCATGTGCAGCCATACCTCTAGGTGAGAGGTGGGGCGATGTGAAGCAATAGTCCTAAGAGTTCATAAATTTGGGCAGGACCCATTCAGACATTTTTTTCTCATGGATACTTTACCTTGCTACATTGGCCCACAGTGTTTAGTAGCAGGAGGATCAATGTCAATCAGATACTGAGGAGCGTTGAGAACTATTCACAACAGAGCAAGAGGCTCAGTAGAAGAGTATTCAATAATACAATTTTCCTAATAGGTAGTTGTAGATAGACTTGATTCAGTTTATTTTGTTTGGATGATTTTTTGTTGCAGATGTTGCAATAGCAACAACAACAGTGACAAGATTTGCATGATAACATTCCAAAGTTACCAGATAGGGATAGAGTTGAATTCCTTTCTTGTTGTGAGGGAGCATTGAAATAACAACAAGAAATGTGAAAAATAACATCAAGAAAAAATATCCTAATTTAATTTATCTTTGAATTAAATTGTAATTCCGTATATCATGACAACTTGTAATAGTTAACTAAGTTAATTTGACTTATTTAGCTCAGTTAATTCAAGTTGAGGGTCTAAATAGAGTCATGTAGAGGGTCTCATACAATTAGGATCACTAGTTGATTTTATTTTTAGTTGTAATTATTTAATTCAGTCAAGTTGATTTAAAGTCAAATAACCTAGTTCCAATTGATGGAAGAATTAGTGGGGGGTCCAGTAGTGGGCTGCAGCTTGTAGGAGTGGGGTGTAACCTGCAATAGTATGGTGTAACCTGGAGTAGTGGAATGTAACTTGTTGTAGTGGGGTGTAACGTGTTGTAGTGGGGTGTAACCTGTAGTAGTGGGGTGTAACTTGTTGAATAGTGGGGTGCTTTCTACAATGGTCAACCAGTAAAACGAAGATTCACTCATAATTAACAGATGCATGTCATATGAAAGAAATACCAAGTTGAGATTAAAGTTCAAGGATAATGTACTATTAGTTGTAAAATCATCTAAATTAAACCGATGGTGCATAAAATCAGAAAAAGGCCTACGAGGATCGCCTAATTCATAATTGAGGAATTCTCGAATTAAATATAGGCCAATTCCCAAGGGAACAATGCATGGAATTCAGATCTTCGAGGCTTGGAAATCTGGCTAAGTATTGGCCAAAGGTAGTCAATTAGGTAGATGATAGAAATAACTTGTGCATGTTGAGCTCAAGTTTTAGCAGAGCATATTGTATTCATCCAAGGCTTTCCTAGGAAGCAGTGAGACGAATAGAGATAGTCCAAGGGTTTCTTAGGCTTGCGCAAAGCATTGTAATCTTCTCATATTTTCTGATTAATGCAATATACAGATAGCAATGGTTTTTGGTTGTGGCTTTCCCGAGAAAAGCATTGCGTTCTATGTGATTTTATTCATTCTCTTATATGATTCATCATTTCATCGATCTTTTATTGTTTCCACTAATGCATAGAATAGATTCAAGTCAATTATTTTAGCATAACATAATCTGCAACTTAATCTACAAGGAATTTCTACATGGTATTTGAGCTAGATTTGTGGAAATTTACAAATGGTAGCAAAGCTAGATTTGTATAAATTTCTACAAGATGGAGGTGGAAGAGGTGCCCTCCCATTTGGATCAACACGTCCTTGCAACCAAACAATTTCATACATCCATTGATCATTAACAAATTGATATAAACTTTGATGGAAAATATGAGTTGAATTTGAGTAATATTTATTTTATCCCATAACACTAATTTGATCACTGAAGTAACTTCTAAGCTGCAAAAATAAAATGTGAAGAAGAACAACTAACATTCATCTATTTCTAAGAAATCATAAACACAATACTTTTGGATTGAGATTGTGAATCCTTCCAACCATTCTCCCATGAGAGAGGTGGTGTAGAAGCTTCAATTCACAAGTTTTTATAGCTTAACATCTACTGAAATGAAAGAAAGCTATGGAATGCTTGGAATTAAGAGAAAAACACAAGTACAAAAGAGGGACCAAAGCCTCTGGGTTGGGCCCAAATCCAAGGGTATCAACCCTCTAAAACTAACTCATATGCAGCTTAATAACCAACTTCTCATTATCATAAGGTAAAAGTCTCATACATCACATAAAAGTTCAAAATGACAATGTCAAGTTCTAAGCTCAATAGCTACACCTAGATAAATCAAAACTTTGACCCCTAATGAGCCTTTCATCTTGTTTATTTATAAAAAACGGTAGATGATAACATCTCCCTTGAAAATAGGAGTGATTCCCACCTTCATCATGGACATGGTGGATCTAGACCTTCTTGAGTTTCACTTGTACTAGCAGTTACTCAGATGCTAATGAATTCAAACTGGTGAGAGAGAATGTTGTGATCCCAAGTCGAGTTAGGGAGTTAAGGAGGTGGTAAATCCCTCTAGATTATCTCATGATTGTCTCCATCAATCCCTTGCATATTAAATTCCTTGAAAATGCTTCTTTTTCCTACAATTAAACCATATTAGGCCACATACTATGACAATCATCTTTTACTATTCTTACTAAGCATAATATACCAAAAAATGTGAATTAATGTGAGAAAACGATAGTTTTAAGTTTGGAGGAAGGCATGATGATCTTCAAAATATAATTATTCATGGCATTAATCATCATCCCCCCACTTAAGGTGTTTGTCACCATCTGAGAAGCTTAGTCATCCATGTTAAGCTCTTTCATGGACTTAGTGGCCTCTCTGACATCCAAAGGATCCTCAAATGGTGTTACTTCTTGTGGGTAAAAGCCTGCATTTGTTTCTATCTGGTTCCACTCTCTCTGCTCTTTTATTTCATCTAATCCTTCTTGTAAGCCTAGCTGCAAGGGTGGAATAAGTTTGAGTCATATCGATACGATCTTCATCCTTTACATGATTCTCTTGTACAATGGTGTTTTCTCCAAGCCATTCATTAGCCTTTCAGGAGAGTGATATTCTCTAACCTTTATATTGTGGGGTAAGGCATGCCATCTTCTTTGGAATCTTGCAAAATTTTTGTTCCATCATTCTAAAGGTGTCTTCAAAGTGCAGAATGGCTTTCTCCTGGGTTGAAATGTATTTTAGTGCTAAATTAACATCATTAGAGATGAGGTTATGATTCCTGATGATAGCCTTAGCACTTACTAGCTCTGCTATGATATACAAGGGTTCCTTCTCCTCCTTTGTCATTACCTTTTTCACCTCATCAACCCTTGTCTCCTCATGAGTCAACCAAGATGCTAAATCCATTAGTCGCATACCTCCAAATATTTAATTGGGATCCCAAAAATTCATATATGTCAAAGTGAAATTGTGCATGTAGAATTCAACTAACCTTTCCCCGTCTTCCATACAAATTTGGTTGCAAAACTCATTAGACTATCTGTAGTCTTGAAATGGCAGAGACCTATATTATGCTAGAGTTTTTATTTAGAATTGTAGCCATTATTATTTGAGGAATATAGCATAAGATTTTATGGCTTCTTGCATTGCAAAGCTTCTGTAGAGAGACTTTCCATGGTGGCAAGTTGTTTTTCTTTCTCCTGTAACCTCTATCTCAACCTTGTGTTTTCTACCTATAGTTAATCCTTCACAATAGCCTCCCTTAGTATCAAATCACTTAATTACTTAACAATTTCAATGAATTTCTCCTCCATGAGGCCCACATATTCCACATTATTGGATTTGGAAAATTGCATCCACCTATGGGTTATGCCTCTCTATCTCCAGTTCATAGAGGAGTGGGACTACAATTTTTTAGGGATAATCCTTCCTCCTTCAACAAATTCGCATTAGGACCCAAATCTAGGTTGTGGATCATTACTTTGTAGCTCTTGGAGGTCGTTTCCTACTAACCTTGAGGTGGCTGCTTCCTTCTGTAGCTCTTTCCTTTTCTCTTGTAGCTTCTCTTGTTCCTCCAGTAGTAGAATTTTATCCTATTGTAGGAAACCATGTCTCTCCTATAGAAAACCATGTCTCTCCTATAACTTCTCTTCTTCTACTTGCTCAAAGGAAAATTATGTCTTGGTTTTCTTGGAGGTCACTGAGCTAGTGATGGGCCTACCCACAGGTGCTATAGGTGACTTAGTTTTGGTTTTAGGAGGAGTGACCTCCTCAAGATTTCCTTCACTGGGTCCTACTTCTTCCTTTTTACATGGCGATTCATAAATAATGATAGGGACCTCTGTTGGAGCTTGTGGTTTCCCCTGTCTAATTTGATTCTCTTCTTGGTTCTGAAATATAGGGGACCTTGTCTTGGCTGTCTCCTCTTGGGCTTGATAGGAGTGCCCAGTGTATCTAATTTTGAAGCTACCTCTTGGTCAGTATGCCTTAGGGATAGACTTATTTTATGTGGTCTTTTTTCTTCTTCTTGGGTCTTAGATGTCTCTTCAAGGCTTACTCCTTCTTCTACTCTCTTCTCCCCCTCTTCTCCTTTAATTTATGCTTCTTCTTCCTCTATCTTTGCTGCCTCTTTTTCTTCTATTTTTCTCTCCTCTTCTCATTTTTTTGCTTCTTCTTCCTCCTTTGTTTTTTCTCCTTCTTCTTCTTCTATTTTCCCTATTCACCTCCAGTGTTAGAGGTAGGTGTTTCTTGAGTTGTGATGACTTAGGTTTCTATCAAAGTCTCCCTATCCATGTCAACAAATTTATTCCATAGGACATGGATCCTCATGTGGCTCAAAGTTTCCATCACTATTAACTCGATGCGGCCATTGTGAGTTAAGTGTTGGTTATTTCCTTCCCTCAACTTCTGACTCATCTCCATGATTGACTATAGGAGGAAATGGGGAACATTAACTCTTTGAGGGAGAGGCAATGTTTCCTTGATTTTAGCTCATGGAGCAATCTGAAGTGATAGGCATAAACCATAGTCAATATCCCTTCATAAGATATATACTTGAGGATATGGTAAGCTACCTCATCCCAAGGGTAAGGTAGTATTTGTCTTCTTACTCCATTCTTATCTTCTACATGATTCTCTTTCTAAATGAAGAATTTCTTCCTTGTTGTGACACTCACTCCCTTGCCTTCTTTGCCCCACCGAATTCCTAGGAGTAAGGTTGTCACTGTGCTTAAGGTTTCAAGAATTAAATAGATGCCCAACCCTTTGATGATAGAAGTGCCATTATCTTCTCCTTGGGAATGTAATTCCATGAAACTTCATGAGTGATATCATCATCATACCTCTTTAACAATTCAAACAAACCCAACCATTGGTGTCTTCTAAAAATGTCCACTACAGGAGGGTGTTGGTGAATCCTCTTAGTGACTGAGTGTTCTCTTCTATTAAAGCCTCCCCCCATTTCTTCTAGTATCCCTCCTTGCTACTGCTTAAGTGTGGAATTCAAAATTTGTTAAACAATCTCAATGGTGAAATAATGTTAAATTCCTTGGCAGAAGTGAGTGAGAAGGGGGCTAGAATTGATATCAACCAAATTTCTTTTCTCTTCTTCTAACAACAAAATTTTCCAAAAACACCTCCCACTTCTTTATTGACTATTACATGCTATCAATTTCAAGTAAACTTCTCATGTAAATGGATGTAGAAACAAGGAGGGTGTCACTTACATCTTGTCAAAACAATTATGTGTGTGCATGATGGTTTTAATACAATTTTGAGCCATTGTGGATCATTTTTCACCTTCCTATTTCTCCTGTAACTCCTTCTCGGCCTTCTTATAGCATCTCAGGCCTGCATGTATCTTCCTCATGTTGCACCTATAGATGGGGTCCAAAACTTCTCGGTGTCACCTTAGGTGGTCTAATACAACATCTCATCCTTCCTCTACCTATTTTTGGAATGTGTGATGATGAAAATGAAGTTTATTCCAGTACATAATATTCTCTTTTGGGTAAAATATCATAGCAGTCATGGAATTAACATGGGTTTCATTTTTTTGACCATTGTCCCCACTCCTTATAATCATTTTTGTCTCCTTGTGATTATCACTTGGCTCTTCAAGAACACCATGTCACTTTGAGTTGACATCTCCACATTGCGTGGGTGACTAACACAAAGTTAAGTTCAGTAGGCGAGGGTGACCAGGTTCACTAGCCAACTCCAGCTTATTAAAAATTCTCTCTCGAACATTACAAATTTTAGTCATTTTATGCATAGGGAAGAGGTGAGCGTTTCCATACCTCAGAATACTTGTGGGTCGAATTGTGGGAGATTGTTTCATTTTGGAGTTGGGCAATATAACATCATGATCTCAAAGGGATTTGACTCTTTTACTTGTTTCCTATCCATGTCTTCATAATTTTATGATACCTACATTGATAACTTTGTTGTGTGTGTGCATGTGCCTATCTTATGTCCAATTTGTTCTTGTTGGTGGGATGCCCTCCTAAGGATGATGTTTCCCTTCCTGGTTCTGACAAGGCTCCATCATGTTTTATGTGGGGGAAAAAATATATCAGGGATTTCTTTTGTGACTACATAGGCTGCTATAGGAGGAGTTTTCTCCCTGTAGTAATCTTTTGATCCTCCCTTGAAGTATTTCGTTTTCATGACGGTGTTGAGGGAGATGATGAAAAGCCACGAGGACATGTTTAGAGTCATGAGGAAGTAGTGAATATATTGGAGAAATACAAAACAATGGCTTCTATCTTTTTTTAGAGGTAGGACAAAGTGGAAATGTAGAGCAAGTTTTGGTGAAATGGAGTGTATGGGTGATGGATGGATGATAAGTAAATCATTAGAGGACCCCCTTTATCATTTCCTGGAGGCATCATGGCCTTTTGGTATGTTCTTCTTATTCTATCCCCCTCCTATAGCATTACAAGGCCTCCTGTAGCATCATAATGAGAATTTCTTGCTGATTGAATGGTGGAGAGATATGGCTATATGAGTGGAGAGTATGGAGATGAGGCATATGGATCGAAGGATGGATGAGATATTATAGGTTATGTCTTGTAGCCGTAATATTTTCCAACTGTGTGTAGTCCTGACAAAGAATATCAATGTCAGCATGAATGGTGTAAGCTTCTTCCTTGTGTTCCTCTTTTCTCTTTTTGTTTTTTTTTTGTTTTTTTCTTAGACAAGAAGGGCATCTTTGTGGATGTTTTCAACCTACATGCCTACCCTAGGTGCCTTAGAGCAGGTTTTCACCTAGGAATATTTATTTTTTCTTCTTTCATCTTTTTTTTCTCTTGGGGTGCCTAAGAGAGGTTTTCAACCCTAGAGTTGGCCTCAAATGCCTCATAGAGGTTTTCATCTAGGCCTTCTTATTATCCTTTTATTTTTTTAAATTTCTAGGAATATTGTGGACTAGAATTGATAAATTCTCCCTTGGATAAAGTTATTCTATATAGCTTCAACCTATAAGCATTTAAAAGTAAGAGAATATGTTCCTTATCAATGGTTCTGATATGGACATATCCATTTTCATGACACTTTTCTACTAGATATGGACTTGACCATCTTGTCATTAGCTTCCCTTTCAAATATTTGAACCTAGAATCATATAACATGGCCCAATATCCTTCTTGAAAATTCTTTTCCCTGATATGCTTGTCATTCCAGACCTTTGTTTGTAGTGGTATGAATTTAGTGTGTAGGAGAGATTGCATCCTGAGGTCATCTAGGACATTAAGTTGGAGCAACCTTTCTTGTTATGTTGTAGTGAAGTCAATGTAAAACTGAGCTTCCATCCTCAAAGTGTTACATTCAAACTCAATAGAAAGAAAATCCTTCGTCCCATAAACAAAGTCATATGGAGTTAACACAATGGTGGTTTTCGAAGTGGTGTTGCATGCCCAAGTGGCCTTTACTAGTCTACCTGCCCAATCTCTCCTTTTATTTCTAACAACCTTGGTGATGATGCTCTCCAATGCTCTATTTGTGACCTCTACTTGCCCATTTGCTTCAGGGTGATAGGTAGTGGATGTCTTGTGCTTTATATAGTGTTGCCTCATGAGATCTTCAATCAGATTTCATTTAAATGATGCTCCTTGATCGATGACTACAACCCTTGAGTACCAGAACTTGTAGAAGATGTTTTCTCTAAAAAAACTCAGCCACTTTCTGCTTAGTTTCTTCCTTAACTTCCTTTGTCTCAACCCACTTTTTCAAGTAATAGTGCACACAATGATATACCTCTTCTATCCTAGTGGTGGATTAATTGGCCTAATGAAATACGTGCCCCACTTGTCAAATAGCTCTAAGGCCACTTGAGGTTGTAGGGGAATTTCATCCCTCGGTGTGGGTTTTCCCATCCTTTCACACTAACCACATATGGTGGTGTATCTCCTTACGTCTTGATGTAAACTAGGAAAATAATAACCAGCCTGTAAAACTTTAAATATTGTCCTCTTATCAACAAAATGACCCACACAAGGTCCATAATGACATGCTGAGAGGATGTAGATGATCCAGATTGAAAAAGGAACACAAAAAATTATAGCTATAACCATAAATGCAAAGATACAGTAGAAATAACACTTCATTTCATTAATATCAAATACTGAAAAATGCTTACAACCAGAATGGAAATAAGACTAGCTCGAGCGATGGTAGCTTATCTCTGAGATGAGATGTGGTGGTTACATGCCTTTGAACAGTGTCACAATGAGGCTCAAAGGACTATTTATTATTGATAAACAATGGGAAACCCTAAACATCCAAAAACCTAACCCTCGAAGATGAAGCGCCAAAATCGTGGGCCCCGTTTGGGTAAATTGGTACATCAAATTCCCAGGGTCATAAATTTTTCATACGATCTTCCTTTGCCTATCGAGATGTTTTCAGGCTCTCCTTTTTCCCTAAAAAAATTGTTTAGGGCCTCAAAACGGCTTCGAAATTTCGGGACCTGAAAAACTGCCAAAAATGGTAAGCTATGCTACAATTAAGGAAACATAAAAACTCAAAGAGATAGTGTTGGGGATCCAAGTAGAATAGGCGAGTGACCACCAATATCCACCTAGGTCAGTAAAAGACCTATTATTCTCTTAAACATCTCCCTAAAATCTGATATGGTCCCAATCTGAACAATCCAAGTGAAAGGAGCGCTTTTACTTACAATCTTTCTTTTCTCTTTGGATGATAGATTAGGAGGGAACCCCCCAGCAACCAAGTATTTCGCTATGTCAGCAATCCAAGCAGAAAGCATAGAGATGGAAAAGAGGTGTTCATCTAAAATTTGATCATACACCATATCCCCATTACTTGTTTGAAAGGTTAGTGTGGACAAGAAATCTGCAATCACATTTTATTTTCCTGGTTTGTCAATAATAGTCAAATAAAACAGTTGTAGCAATAACAACCATCTAATTATCCTAGCACTGACATCAAGCTTATTCATCAAATATTTAATGGATTCATGATTAGTATGAATAAAAGTTTGATACTTGGTGATATAGTGCCCAAATTTGTTTAAAGAATGTACTACAAGAAAGTTTTATTTTTCAGTGACAGTGTAATTTGACTCACCTATAGAAATATTATTAGTAACTAGATAGATAACATAAAGAAATTTATATTCTAATTGTCCTAAGGGTTTCCCCAAAGCTTTATCCAATGCATCAGTATAGATATGGAAAGGTGACTCCTAGTTGGGACCCATAAGGACAGGTGCAGTGGTCAACTTTTCTTTCAACACTTCAAGGGTCTCTTGACAGTTGCTTGTCCAACAAACAAAAATGAACCAACTTTACTAAAGTATTTGATGAAATGTGAAGCCACTTTACTAAGATTAATATCCTGTCATACCTTGCTAATCCAAAGAAACTGTTGATATCTCTTTGCTTTTGAGGGTTAGGGACCCTTTTGATGATGGCAATCTTGTTTAGTTATACCTCTATCCATTCCTTGGATATGGAATGGTTAAGGGAAATCCCTTCATTCATCAAGAATTCACATTTCTAAGGGCTCAATTCAATACCTTCCACAAATTAGAGAGAGATTCATGGAATTCAAATCCATAACGAATGAAATCATCCATGTATATTTCAATAGAGTCATGAACTAGTTCAACAAAGATATTTACAATTTACCTCTGGAAAGTAGCAGGGGCATTCAACAGACCAAATGGAAGAACTCTATAGGAAAAGCTACCCCAATGACATGAAATGTGGACTTATTTTGTTCTTCAAGGTTGATTTGGATTTGGTTGTATCAATTAAATCCATCCATGAAGGAGAATAATTTCTTCCCTATAAGGCCATCAAGGACTTGGTCAATGAATGACAAAGGAAAATGGTCCTTCTTTGTATCCTTGTTAGGTTCCTTGTAAAAAACACAGATTCTGCAATTCCCATTTTTCTTGGGAACTAAGAAAAGAGGCTACACTCACTCATGTTCTGAAATGGGTTATATTATCCTTGCATCTAGTAGCTTTTGTAATTCTTCTTTGAAATGTCCTTAAGAGCTGCATTCATATTTCTATGGTATTGGACATGCTTGCATACCTCCTTGATGTAAGTATGATGAGTACAAACTGAGGGATGCACACCTTTCATTTCCTTATAATCCCAAGAAAAATCATCCAGGTGTTGCCTCAACACATTACGCAACTTTTCTTCTTGTTTGGCTGAGAGAGAGGGGTTGATATTTAAATTTATGGATGGATCAAACTCTACAATCTTGATAGTTTTTAGACTTGTGTCAATAGAGCATAAGCTAGTCCAAGGATGACTACGATATTCTTCTATCAACTCACCAATTGGTATGGGAGTGGGAGGTTGGTTATGAAGGATATGGTCAATGAGGTCATCTTCATCCAGTTCCCCCCTCCTATAACAATATCTAGAGTGCATATTGGGTAGAGGTTGCGTGATGAAATTCATCCTCTTCCTCATCTTATAACCTCAAGGGTAAGTCATTTTCAATATAAGGCTAAGAAGGAGGATACAATACCAATTTTTTTGATAAATGACCATTTTAATAGTCATGTTTCCAACCCTACAACTAATGTAGACATCAACAGTGGCCAACCAACATCCTCCTAAGATGATAGGATAGCCACTAAACTTGGTTTTGGACTGGAGAACTTGGAAATTAGTAGGATACTCCCAAAAGTATATGGATACCATAACATCTTCAACAATTCCCTTAGGAGCTACTGTGGATATATTTGCAAATTGCAACATTTTTGTGGCCTTCCTCGAATCACCTTGGAGATTTAGCTTTAGCATGGTTTCCTTAGTCATGACATTGATTGTAGCCCCAAGATCAATCAAGGTATTAGGGAATATAATTCCATCAATGTGCACATCCACTACTACGCTTCGAGGGTATCGATATTTTGGGAAGATCAACCTCCCAAGCATTAGATCGGATAGTTTCCCAACAACATTAATGGTGGGGGTGTGGCCTTTTATTCTCCTAGTAGTTTTGAGACATCTTTCCTTCATAATATTATTATAGATGGGAACATCATTAATGGCCTGGAGAAGGGGTATCTTAACACACAAATTCTTCAATTCTCTCAGAAGTGCAACCTCTTATAGGGTGTGTTGGCTAGGGTGGATCAACCTCTCAGGAAAGGGAGGTGGATTGAATTGAGGAGCACTCTCTTCCTTCTCATATTCAATCTCTTTAGGTGGAGAAGGTGGGTGATTATCTGGGAGCACTCTCACAGGCCAAAGGTTGATCTCTTGGATTTCCACAACATAAGCAGCATGGGATATCTATCCACTAAAGATATGCTTCACATGCTCGTCTTTTGGGTTCAAATTGGGTTGAGAAGTAATTTTAGGTTGCCTAGGTGGAGCAAGATGAGTGAGTTGTGGTTGAGGTTGGGGTGGATGTTTGGTCCCAACTTACGAAGGCAAGTTAAGCTCTTAATTCTTTTATCAATCCAAGAAAGTACACTTAGAGGTGCTTACCTAAAATATAGAGATCTAGAAGGATCTAAGATTCTAATGCTTACCTAGTGGACTAAATTAAAAATTCTTTCTACAAAAGATCCTTAATTGTCCTCTTTAATCACTCAAACATCAATCTAAATGAAACAAATCCTATGATATTCTAGTTGCAAGAATAACAAAAGCAGAGTGTTGATGATTGATTATAATCCTACATTCGCTTACAAGAATATTGCTTTAAAGAAAATATTTTTACAATCACAACAATCCAAAGTATTTTCAATTTAAATCACACAGTGAATAAGATGAGCAGTTTTATAAACCAATATCAGTAAGATCTCTTACAAGAATCATTTACCAAACAAAAAGTTGAATTTTAAAACTCCATTCTTAAATCACTTTGGAAATAAAACTAAAACTATCCTTCAAAACTAAAGCTAGCAAACAAAACTAGAAATTATATGAAAAAAACATATAAATATCAATTTCAAGATCAAGATTAGTTGAGTCCTCTTACAAGGCTCTCTCTTCACAATGAATTCAAGCTCTCTTAACTGATAACTCTTCTAACATAAAATGACTAATTGTTAAATTCGAATTTGCAGCTAGTAAGAAAAACAGAGTAAAGATAAAGTGTATAAGCAAAGTGGTGAGGGCCCTTCAACACTCCACAAGCACACTATGAAATGATTCAGAAGAGTGTAGCTACTAAATCTTGAGACATAAAATTGTTGAAGAGGTTTGTATTAAGCTTGGAGTCAAAGATACACAAGCTGTCTTCTCATATGTTCATAAAAACCATTCTAAAACATAGTTTTCCCATATGGGTTATTTATCGTGAATTCTCCAACAAAAGCAAATATTGTTTCTCCATCTAATAGTAACAATATTCTATTAATTACATCCGAAGGAGGTTGAATTTAGGAATGTTCCTTCATTTATGCAAAAATTCTAAAACTGGAAAATATCTTGTGCACAAAAATAAGGAAAAAGTGATGAAGTGGCTGGGTTTGACTAGCTTTGACTGAACACTTGTTTTCTCTAAAAATAAAAGTGAATAGTTGTTTCAGCATCCTTGTACATTGTACTTTATGCCCATAATCCTTGAATTTTCCCACATGTGCTGCAACATGTCAAACAATAAACCAATGACAGGTTGTTACAACTTCCTGTGATTTTTCTGAAAAGTGTCATTTAAATATAAAAATTTCAAATATTAATCCCAAGCTCAAAATAACGAAAATGAGAACATATGACTTAGTTTCTAAGGATTATTTTTGAGTAATAAAGGTTAAATGGCCAAGAATGGTAGTTAAAAGATGAATTTGGAGTGGAATGGACAGTCAAATTTAGATATCAACATCCTCCTGAAATAAGAATTTGCATGTCCTCGTGCAACCATGTCCTAACCTGTCAACTGTTATCTTCTGTTGTTGCCTCTGCCTCTACTACTTCAAGTAGAGCATTTATCTTCATTTGTGCTTCATGTTCTCTTTTTAGGATTTGATACTTGGTCTTAATTTCTTTCTTCTATTTGTAAAGTTTGTAGGCATTTTTACAAATTTGTATTTTATAGTTTGAGAGTTTCTTAACTTTCTTCTTCAATTTTTCATTATCTACTTGAAGATTTTTTCTTTGTATTTTAAGTGTCTCGTTTTCTGCTTTTATTACTCTTTCTAACACTTTTGACTCTTTAAGCTCTTGTTGTAACTTCTCAACCTTTTTCTGCAATCTTCTTTTCTTTTTACTTGAAACCTGTTGTTTCTATTTCTCTTTTTATTTGTCTTTATCTTCCAGTCCTTGTACATAGTCATATTGGGCTTGTTTAAGGACATCATCTTCCTCTAAAACTTTCCTTTGCTGGCCAAATTTTCTTTTCCTGGATTTTCTTGTGTACGTAGTAAAATTTTTGTCTTGATTAGCTCTTTCAGCATCTTCCCTCACCGTCTTTCTTGTCCTGACACTGCTGGTGGATGGAATAGAATTTCTTTATCTAAATTATAAAAAAAATTCCTCTATGGCATCTACATCACTCACTAGTTCTAAATGTTGTTGCTCCTATAAATTCTGTTGTTCCTCTTGTGGCTCTTTCTGTTCCTCATCAGTGACAGGTTCATTAGTTATCAAGAATTTTTCCCATGCTATACATACCTTTTGTAATTCAGCTTCAATCAAAATTTTTATCAAGCCAAAATGGTGTAAACTTTTAACCTTATTCTTTATTTGCTTCTGCATAGTCTTAGACATTTTTGTCAAGCTTTGTAAAAGAAAATAGGGCAGAATTATAGTACAATATCCTCTCAGATGCATCAATAGCTTAATATGATAGAGGAATACAACACAGAATCTACCTTCACAAGTTATAAATTTTTGAATTATATAAACCATCTCATCCCATGGATGGATTAACCAGCTTCTAGGGATCCCTGATTTCTAATCAACTGCTGATAATCTTGACCTGGATATAAAAGGTGCTCATGCTTTCTCTTTAAATTGTTTGGTTTTAAAGTATTTTTCTCCTTCTAGGCTTATACTAATTGCTTGAGCAATGGTGTCCTCCGAGACCCTAAATGACAGGTTGTCTATAGCTGCCCTCTCCCCATTAAATGAAGAAGAAAATTCTTTTATTGTTTTCTTGTTATGCCCACTATGTTTTTCTAAAAATTACAGCCAACGTTTTGCCTTAATTATATCTACACAATCTTTATGATATCTGGAAGGGTCAAACTGTAATGGTTCTGCCCAATTTCCCATAAGAGGAAAGGAAAGACTATGTCCTGTTATCCTATATTTGAGAGGAATTTACAATTTGTAAAGAATTCTACCATCGTCTGTTAAAAAAGATTACCACAATCTTTCTTGCTATAAAAAAAAAAAAAATATTACTAGAATTTATGGTAAGTCAGCTACCTAGGCCTGATCTGTATACGTAACTCTTGGAGGACACTACCAACAAATCTGAAATCTCCCTCAATTTGATTCTGGTGGGTGTCGTGCCCTCTTACTCATATGTTGACAGTGTTATTGTCAACATACACATAAAATGCTATTTTCTGATAAAATCAACTTATAACCTTCAGGGCAAGCATTTTCTACAGGGAATGCATTTTCTTTCTTCATTCATGACCTGTTTATGCACTACACACTCAATTTCTTCATGCAACCTTTTTCAAGGGTTTTTAATGATATCTTCAGAATCCTGGCAGTGGTGAAATGACTTACACATAGGTGTTTATGATTTTTCCAAAGTCCTGGCGACGTAAATTGGTATGATGGCTATGGAGTCTGTTGAATGCCCCGAAAATCAGGTCAACAACAAAGGGGATACCCGCCGGGTCCGGACCTTGGCTAGCAGCTCCTTATCCGTTTGGTATAGTGGGTCTGACTGGGGATATGGGACTAGTTTCCCAATTCAGTGTGTGTGTGTGTGTGAAAGATGGGTATTTCCGTTCTAAATGGAATACTTCTATCCTAATTCTAATCTAATGCTATGCTATTGTATTCTAATAAACAGAAAAACATCGAAATTTATGCTAACCTGGGGTGTGATCTTTCTTCTATGCGATCTAAAAAGATTTCAAACAATAACTGGTAATAAAGATCATTCAGCTATTATAAGAAAAGAATTCAATAAAGATGAACTACTTCTTATAAGAAGTTAGACGAAACAATTGTGAAAACTTATCGCATAATGAGCTATTTATACACTAAGCATAAATAAATAGTTATCACCGTACAAAAGTGCCAAATGATAACTCAGGCATCCACGCTGTAATATATAAACAACTAAAAACTGAATATCACTTTAACGCATAAGCAGAAATGATTAATAGATAAAAGTACCATTTATAACTAGTCCTACTCATGAGCTTCAAGCGACAATTGATTTATCTCTCCTTGATTTAACATCCACTAAGAGTATAGAAGTGCAACATCAGTAGCATATATCAAATGCAAATATCAAATAAACCCTGTTCCATTCATTCATCAAAACCTCCTCTGAGGGTGCAAAAGTG
>APFE031355683.1:32540-49893 GCA_000404065.3 Pinus taeda | reverse complement strand
TAGAGAAAGATAGTGTTTGGTTGGTTTGTTTGTCATTAGGTCTTCATTAGATTCTAGGAAGGTCTGTCTTGTCCGCAAGATCAACTGATTCCGCGTGACACTTAGATACTTAGATTTTTCTTGGAGCACCCTTGGAGGGTGTGGAATACTTGGATTTTTGGAGAAAGAAGGAAAAGGAAGAGAAGGAAAGTGCAAGAGGGCATTGGGGTCAGCAACTACAACAAATTTTCTTGCAGGTACCGAGTTGCATTTATGTTTTCCTCACTAGTTTTGGCATGCATGTGGACTATTGGTTATGATTTGTCACTGGCATGGAGTATTTCTTGCATTGATAGTGGGTTGCCTAACCTTTCCATTTCGTAGATGGCCATGGACATTGTGGGTTTATTTCCTTGTTTTGTTTTTTTTGGTTCTCATGTTTCCTTAGCTTGGGCTGACTTATTAGTTCCTGGAAGCTTTGGTTCGACAAACTATCTGGAAGCCCTGTAACAACTTGGGTTGAGTTACTAGTCCTGGAAGCCTTGGTTGGACAAGCGTTATAGAATCCCTTGGTGGGTTGAGTTACTAGTCTTGGAAGCCTTGGTTGGAAAAATTCTCTGGAAGCTCGATAATAGTTATGGTTTGAGTTACTAGTCTTGGAGCCTTAGTTGGAAAAACGCTCTGGAAGCCCAAAAACAGTCGTGGATTGATTTACATGTCCTATGAGCTGGGTTGGAAAAAACACTCTAGAGCCCCATAAGGTTGGGATAGAGACTGATTAGATGATGGTTTTGATGATGTCCGACTATTAAGTGGAATCACTATTTGATGAGTTGATTTGGAAGGCCTTTGTAAGCCCTAGATGATTTTTGATTGATGTGTTCTACGATATCCCAAATTCATGCTTGGAATATGGCATAGGGGTGAATGGCTAAAGAGTTATTTGGCTTAGCCATTCTATGGTTGGGTGGAACGTGGAAGTCCCATCCCGGGTTTGGATTTTGCATCAATAATGAAAGGTTATTTCTCCTGGTATTTCTATGAATATTATGATGGATTATATGTGGTGTATATGGTTGTTATTTCATTGATATTTTAGTCGCTATTATGTTGGTTATGTATATGTTTTATGACAACATCTATGTATGGCTCTCATCATGTTTTTACTTGTAAATGAAAGAAAAATGTAGATGACCTAATGGATGGAATGGTAGTTAAACTGATAAGGGAACAATGCTTCATGGATAATCTCAAATAAGTATGAGACCCATATGTTCATATATGTTATTTACACCTGTATATGTTTGAAGAAATTCCTGTCATGGCTAGTAGGGGTCCAGTCAAGTTATTGAACAAGTATTTTCTTTAGTACTGTCATTTCCATGCTATTTTACTAATTTGAAGAGATATGGTTCAATTCTAGGAAGTGACTTGGGCTCTGGGCTTGAAAAAGTGGCTCAAATCCCAGAGTTATTGGCATAGCACTGATAGATTTGGTCTTTGGTCACTGATAGGAAACCCTATTTGAGCGACTTTGGGTTTTTGGTCACCCTCATGCCTATAGAATGGGAGTGACTAAGGCTTAAGTTGTCCAAAATATTAGTGGGACCCGAGTGAAAGTTGTCTAAAGTATTGGATTAGTTCTTGAGGGTCTTGTAGCTGATGATTGATGTTTGTATGGTGTGTTTCCATCAGTTTCCACTTTTTTAACATTACTTAGGAGCCCGAATCATATCACAGTGACCTCTCATCACATGTTTACCCTAACTGACTAGTTGTTGGGGTAGATGTGGGAGGAGGGTGTTACATATGGTCCCTTTTCTATAATGCAGGTCAACCACTTAGAATTATTAATGCATGTTTTATTGACTCTTTAACTAACTATGACTCTGACTCGGCCCCTTGGGCTTGTTACATAAATAAAGAGGTTAGGATTAGACCCTAACATGTCCTATCCCATCAAAAGAAGCCTTGTCCTCAAGTTTGAAGCTGCGGAAACTGTTGAAGAATAGTGGTTGGTTTGTAGGTCCCATCTTCTAGAGAGGTGTCTTTCCACTTGATGAGAACTTCCTTGAATGTGTGACATCAAAGATGTATTTCGCGAGTATCAAGGACATGTTTTAGTTAGAGCCAAAGTTAACCTTCCTCATCCAATTTAGGTAGACTTGTTTGAACCCTGCAATTGTTCCCCACCACTTTCTTGAGGCACGATACATGGAAGACCAAATGGATTTTTGAAGTAGGTGGCCAAGTCATTTTGTAAGCGATTGTTCTTATGCGCTGAACTATCTAATAAGGTCCATAGAATTTTGGTGCTAGTTTCTCGCAACCCTTTTCTTTGAGACATGTTTTCTTATGTGGTTGGAGTCACAAGAATACTTGATCCCCTTCTTGAAATGAGCGCTCAGAACGATGTTGGTTAACTTGTTGCTTCATTGTGTTTTGAGCTTGATGTAGATTATCTTTGAGATGAGCGATCATGGCATCACTATTTTACAAGAGTTGATCAATTGCCTGTACTTTAGAACATCTAGGGATATAATAAACTGGTGAAGTTGGGAGTTGGCCATACACTGCCTCATATGGAGTCATCTTGGTGGCATCATGATAGTTAGTATTATACCACAATTCAATTAAAGGTAGCAATTGTACCCATTGATGCTTCTGGTTTGAAGTGAAACACCTCAGATAGGTCTCAAAACATTTGTTGACTGCTTTTATTTAACCATTTATTTGGGGATGATAGGCGGTACTTAGTTGGAATTGTGTGCCTTGTAGCTTGAAAATTTCCTACCAAAATTTGCTAGTGAATGTGGAGTCTCGAACAGACACAATGGAAGTCAGAATGCCATGCAATTTGAAGATTTGGTCCAGGAAAACTTGATCCACCAAAGTGGGGGTAAATGGGTGTGGTAAAGCACAAAAATGAGCATATTTGGAAAGTATGTCAAAAACCACCATGATGACTAATTTGTTTCTTGACTTTGGGATACCAGTGATTAAATCCATGGAAACATCCATCTAGAGAGAAGCAGGGAATGACAATGGTTGTAAGGTTCTTGATAACTTGACTGTTTCCCCTTTGTTGCTTGGCACACATCACATTCAGCTACAAAAGTAAGAATGTTGTTCTTCATTCTTGTCCAAAAGAAAGAATGGCATGCAGCTTGTCCAAGATGTGGGTTTTGAGGGTGAAGGCTGGGGATAACACTACTTGATCCTTGTAGCAAAGAATCTCATCCTTCCAAGAGTAGTTTGCTAAGGAATTAGGATATTCTCTTAAGTTATTAATGATTTTGGACATAGAGGGGTGGGAAAACCATTCATTGCGGGCCTCTAAAATTCCAATTTGGTATGGGTAGAAAGAGTGATAGAAGGCTGCTCTCATCCTCAAATTGGCATGATAAGGCTTCAACCACTACATTTTCATGCCCCTTCTTGTAAATTTTCTCATAATCATATCCCAAAATTTTGAAAAGCCATTTATTTTGTTGTGGTGATAATAAACATTGCTCTATAAAATATTTTAGGCTATGATGGTCCGTACAAATTTGGAAACGTCACCCCAATAATTATGGTCATCATGGCTCTACTACATGTAGGAAGGCCATCATTTCTTTCTCATAAGTAGATTGATCCAAATTTTTTCCACTTAGTTTTTGACTGGTGAAATACAAGTGTCTACCTTCCTGCATTAATACAACTCCAATACCCATACCTGAAGCATCACATTCAATCACAAAAGAGTTGGTGAATTCAAGTAAGGCTAATATGAGAGTGGAGAACATGGCCTATTTGAGAGACAAGACTTCTTGAGCTGCATTAGTTTAGAGAAATTTTTTTTCTTGAGAAGATTAGTGAGGGGTCTGGAAATGCATCCATAATTGCAAACAAATTTGTGATAGTAGTCCTTGATACCAAACAATCCCCTCAAACTCTTCAAAACTTTTCGTTGGGGCCAATCTTGTATTGCCTGAATCTTTTTCAGATCAATCCTCACTCCTTCATGGCCCATAATGTGTCCAAAATACTTTGCTTCTTCCATGCCAAAGAATCACCTGGATAATTTGACAAATATTTTGTGATCCTAGAGTAGTTGCAATATCTGGTTTACATGTTGAATATGTGTGTCCCAGGTTATGTTGTAGATAAGAATGTCATCGAAGGCGACCAGGAAATTTTTTCAGAGATATGGTTTCAGAAGGTGCTTCATGAGGGTTTAAAAAGTAGATGGAGCATTATAGAGACCAAATGGCATGACCAAGAATTCATAATGGCCTTCATGAGTTCATAAGGTTGTCTTGAGAATTTCTACTTCCTTCATGCATATTTGGTGATAGCCCGAGTCGAGGTCTAGCTTCGTAAATAATTTATTACCATTTAGTTCATCAAGCAGATCATCAACAACTGGAATATGCAATTTTTATTTGATAATGAGCTTTTTAAGGGCCCAAAAGTCTAAACACATGCACCATTCTCCATATTTATTCATAACCATGACCACTTGAGATGAATAAGGGTAGATGTTGGGACAGATAACACCAGCTTCAAGGAGTTCCTTAATGATATTTTCAATTTTATTCTTTTGGGCAAAAGGATATCAATATGGGTGAACATTAAGTAGTTGGGTAGCTAGGACCAAAGGGGTACTATGATCAAGTTCACCCCTACAAGGTGGAAGCTCTTTAGGTTTGTCAAAGACCCAATGGTGGCAATCTAATACCTATTGCATCTCATGACAAATATGAGGAGTAGTGGATTCAATGCCCTGGATGGCATTAAATTGGGCAATTAATCCATGATGGCCCTATTTTAAAATCTTCTACATTCAATGCGAGTTGATGATAGTAGGAGTACCTGTCTGGATTCCCCTCAATGTATGAATGTGGTCATTTTTCTTAAAGATGATATATAACTCTTGGAAATACATTCTGATAAGGCCCAATGTGCAAAGTTATTCAACACCAAGGACAATGTCACAACCACCCATTTCAATGGAAAACATATGGGTCTTTAGGTGGTATTCTCCCCTCTAAATATTAATATTTTCATAGTGGCAATCACATTTCATGTTCCCCCCATCAATGATAAGGATTTGGAAATTAGATACCACCTATACAAAGAAATGAATAGCTTCTGTGACTCTCTTATGGATAAATTTATGAGTGTTTCCACTATCAATCAATAAAACTATTGGTCGATGTTTAATAAAACCTTAGATTTTTAGAGTATGAGGTGAAGAAATTACAACCAATGCATGTAGTCATATAACCAACTCATTTAGCGTAGCTATAAGATCATTGTCTATGTCATTTTTGGCTTCACTCGCTTCTTCCTCAGGCACCTCAAGGGATGGAGCTTCATATACTGAGTTGTTATCAATAGCATCAATTTGAAATAATTTTGGTTCCTTGCATTTATGTCTGGTGGAGTACTTGCCATCATAGTAGTAGCACAGTTATTGTTTCCTTCCTTTGTCCATTTCTTTTGGTGACACCTTTTGAACCTTAAGTGTTTGGGTGGGTCTTAGAGCCTAGGTGGGGCATGCCTTGGTGACAAAATTTGGATGATTGGAATGGGAATTTAAGGCAACTTACAAATCTAAGGCCTTCCACCATGTGTCCAACCAAGTAGCTGGGTGGAGCATCCAGACATGGGCTTCGATGAATTCATTTGGGCCACTGATGAAAAATTCCAATTAAAAGTCATCTCCTGGGATGTTAGTTTTGATGGCCAATTGTTCAAACGTTGCAATGTAGTCCTTTATTGTACCTATTTTCTGAAGCTTAGTGAGGTGACCCAAAAAATTAGATTCTCAGTCAAAGCGATCACATATGGCTTTTGAGAACATGTTCCAAGTTGTTATCCCTTGATAAAATTTCTGATGCCACTGTCACCACTGACATCTCTCTTGGTCCATGTAAAGGGATCTAACATGTAGTTTAGTCTCATATTCACAAATATCATTAATGGAGAACTATTGTTCCATTTGGGCCACCCATACTATAAGGTTAGTTCCATCAAATTTGTACATGTCCAGCTTGGGTGTCCAGTGGCTTGAAGAGTGGTGATTTACATGGATGTGAATGTGATGGCTAGATTCTCCTTTTATGTTTCCATCAACGCTAGGCTCCTCTCGACGAGATGAATTTATAAGGTCTGCTAGTTGTGATATTTGGGTGGAAATTTTTGCCTTGAATTCCTCGAATTTTTTCTCAAGTTTGTCAACATTCTCAACTTCCCTTTCCACAACCATAATTTGAGATTTTGTACCAAGCATACACCAACCCCGGTCATATTTTTGAGCTTACTTAATAGAAGTATGCCTGGAAAGAGGGGACTCTTGGGAGTCTAGTGGAGTGGGTTTCTTGAAGTTGCGTTAGGAAAAATTTTGGGACTGCCAAAAAATTGGGGGCTTACAAGTTAATGGTACCACTGTGACCACCTCGTCATCTTGAAGCTTATGGGTCAAGTCTCTTGCAAGTGTCTTGGGATGGCCTTAGACTTTTTTTTTACTCTAAAAGGAGTCTTACTCCCCATTGATCAATACTACAGTGGTTGAATTCTAGAAATATTAATAATACTAAATGTCATACGAAAATCAGGCATGGACTATAGTAACAGAAACCCGAAGGTCTTGTTACTGAATAATATGTTGTGACAATTTGATCTAGACTATGGCGGCCAAAACCCTCACTACATAAAGAGTTTGATTTGCATTGTGAAAACCCCAACTATTGAACCTAATTTGTATGGTGGCAGTAGAACCCAAACTGTTGGATTTAATCTGGATGGTGACAGTCGAACCCCAACAACTGGATCTAATATGGAAGACAAGATAGATGGCGATCTTTAGATAACAGAGGAAACTATAGTCATAAAAGAGTGTCAGGTTCTATAGATCATAATATACGCAGGGGTCCAATAGTAGTACTTGGCCCAATCTTTCAGGGTGCTAAATAAGGAGGATCGATCGTACCCTTAGTCGTACCAGTTGACTACCCTATTATACGTGCGAGTAATCTCCCCAAGTGTTGTTCTCATTGAGCTGTAACAACAAGATGGTCGATGGATTATCTAAGATTATGTTTTAGGTTATCCTAGGGGGATTATGATATACCCAAGTCTACGTGGAAGTGAAATATGTGGGAAATTATGTCTAATGTGCTACTCTAAGGGGTAATCATAGGGGTTATAAGGGAGTCCAACAAACATGACCACCTCTTGTAGTTCTTGCATGCATGCCTCCTCAAATCCATAGTTTTATGCACTCAATGATAGATCATGTGGTTTAAATATGTCGAAACATGTATCTAGCCCAAAAATATTCTGCAAAAATTGGAGGTAAAACTTGCCCTGGAAACTGCTCTAATACCACTTGTTATACTCTTGACGTACGAGAAATCTAGAATACCATAAATATGAATAAATATATCCGAAAACACAAATAATAACTCAATTACAATAAGACTTGATGATCTTTCCCTTACTAAATAAGATTATTTATAGCTTAACGACATCCAAAACCCTAACTACTAGTTAACTATGGCTCGTTTACAACTAATTGTGGTCCCTTTTTCTATAATGTGGGTCAACCACTTAGAAATATTAATTCGGGCTTTATTGAATCTTTAACTAACTATGACTTTGACTCGACCCCTTGGGCTTATTACATAAATAAAGGGGTTAGGGTTGGACCCTAACATTAGGGCTCTAATTATAATATTATGTGGTAGGTTGATCCATGTGGAAAATCACCTACACATTTAGAAATAAACAAATAACAATTTTTCTTTACATTTAATGTGAAATTTTGATTATTTTTTTATATAATAAAAATAATAACTTTTCTTTTGTTGAAATATGTAATCCGAGGCCAATGACGATGATTTCCATGATGAGGAAGACTTGTGGTCATCCACCAACCTTGAGGTCATAATAATAAAGTATGTGAAGAGAACGAACAAACAAATTATGGAGTTGATTCAAAGTAGGGATCACAGTCCTATGACTGTGGCTAAGATCAAGGAGTTGGGAGATTATCTTCAGACATACAAGGTAACAACCATATTTTAAAATGACTTTTCATATGTAGCATTATTTGGAGAAACTTTTCCCCTCACATCAGTCAACTGATCCTCAACTTAGTGTTGGTATTAGTGGAATTGTTGAGACACAACAGAATTGTTTGACCAACACTAGCACCCTACATATATATGTGAGGAAGCTATTCACTTCTCCACCTTCGGGTGGTCATTCTCCCAGTACTGACATTGGGTCCACACCATTGGTTGTGACCCATGAGCACATGACCCTCGAGGAAAACTTGTGGCCAGGCTCTGGATCAAGTGGTGATAGAGATGACCCTAGTACTAATGACATTATGGGTTCATTTCCTAGAGCATCACGTGTTAAGAGCACCAGTAAAATTGTGTGCATAATTTTGGTGAATGACAAAGGACTTCCAATAAAACACCAAAAATTCCTAGTATTTTTTTATGTTTTAACTGTTTCATGTTTTCTATGTAAAACATTAGTCATCTATATTATTATTTTCAAACTAATTATCATATATTTTTTCATGTAGGTAACAACATGTTTTATAAAAAATGTGATGACAAAGCGTTAAATATTTTTAGGACCACCATATGTAGAATGTGGAATTTCCAAAATTCCAACCTTAAAGAAGTGCTTATGGACTACCGTGAAGATCTATTTGGGGTAGATACCTTTAATAAAATTGAGGTCACCGTCGTAGTCATAAAAAATTAAAATATGTATGAGATTACTATAGGGTTAACTTAGGAGATAACCTTAGGTATGGGTGCCCTCCCATGATTCCTGAGATGGAATGGAAAGGCCTTATCAAAGATGCAAAGTGGAATGAATTGAAAAAACAAGGGAAAACACCACCTGGTGAACCAAGGTATAAATTACATCTTGAAATCAATACTTTAAATTTCTTTAGTTTTGAATAAAATTTCAGTATATAACATACTTGAAACTTTTCATAGGCTCCCCAACACTTCAAAGGAAACCAAGGAAAGGATTGACAAGCACATGTAGCACAAACTGGGCCAAGGTGGCTATTTGAAGCTACATACATGAATTGTAAGTACCCAAACATCTTAACAATGTTATATGTTATATTTCCTTTTGACATTTTGGTAATTGAGCTAAAACATAAAAAAAATCAATACTCTTATGCAATGCAGGGTGGAGAACTTATAAATGAAGCCATGAAGGAAGACCTCCATATTGGTTTCAAATTTGGATTTTAAGCCATAGTCGAATGCCAAAAAGGCATGGGAAAACCCCAAGATATAGTTTGAAGGACAAGGTAAATAAAACTCAATCCACATTAACCTTTCATTATTTATAAAATATAATCATGTTTGATATAAATATAATCATGTTTAATTAGTATGACAGTAGTACAAATATAGACAATCCCATAACTACTGAGCATTAGTCCTTTGATAATGTGCATCGACCAAAACATTTTTGTGCTCCCTAGGAACCCCATGACAGTGGGGTGCAACCCCAAGATATTGTATCGATATATGAGGTCAACGACAGTAACAGGGTTGTATATTAATCATATACTTAATAATTTCATACTTATAAACTATATACTTCTATTTTTTTCTTATAAATTTTGTGGTTTCAATGGCAGAGCATGCCATATAGGAGGATCCTCAACCAAATTATTAGAATGAGGTAGGCATTATAGCAGTTTAGACTAGTGAACCAGGTAAATAATTACATTGCAAATATATTTTCTATTATTAAAAACTACTTCAATGATATCCAATAAGTGGCCATATAAATTTAATATTTTTTGTAGGCAATGCTCCCCCCACAAAATTCTCAAGTCCAGGAGAATATCATGACTGGGGGTGCAATGCATAAGGGGATCCAATTACAATTATTAACAAAAAAACCCCGGTGAGAAGATGAAAATGTACAAATGGATGAAAAACATGAGAAATATTTAGGTTGTTCTAAGAAGAGGAAAAATAAAACGATGATGTACAATGTTATAATGTATAGTATAAGATAGATTGTTGTATAAGATCTTTGATGTATAAAAATAAATATTGATGTATAAATATTTTTCAATAAGTTTTTACATACTTTTTTGTACTTATTTTACAAAAATATGAAATATAATTGCTTAGAAGTTGTCAGAGCATGAATGTCAACAAATATGTTCCTTTATCAATTTTTTGTTTTTCTAGTGCTTATGAATGAATCTTAATGTGTTGTTATCAATTTTGTTTTATAGTAGATAGATTGGGTACTAGGGAATGGAGAGTGATGTGAGTGGGGGTGGTGGGGGGAGGGAATAAGAGCTTCAAACTTCACGTGTTTGGCCCTATTCACTAGATAAAAATTTAGGATTTTGATATTCTTGAGCCAAACCTCCCTCATTCCAACATATGAAAAACTAAGTCAATGTTGACTTCGTTGTTGCTCCGTCAAATCGAGGAATGTTTGATCCAAGATTAGAGTACTTTGATAAATTATTCTTGAAACCAAGAGACGATCATTTACATATTTATGCACCTCTATCTTTCTAATTTTTATTTAGTCATAAAAATGTATCTTAATTTATTTTATTATTTTGCTTATTATTTATCTACCTTTAACATAATTTATGTGGATTGCAAGTATTCTTATTATTGGCTTTATGACACAGGTTTGGCACTATGGCACAGGTGTTGTCCTTGATGGTAACTCACTCAAAGGGCAGATCACAGTTCAGGCTCTCAGAATGAAAGAAATTAAGATATACGCAGGTTCTTCTTATCAAAGTCGCGTATACACACGGGATTACCGATCAAAAGGCACGTATGCGTATGCACACACTTTCATGCAAAGAAAAGGGCGTACATGTGGGAAAATTTATGTTTGGTCCATGGTATTTATTCTGATATATTTAAATCTATGTTTTTGGTCCTTGGTATTGCATCCAAAAGAGTTGAACCCAAGTATTGGGTCCTTGGTATTGTTTCTCAATGTTTTTGGACCATGGTCTGAGTAAGGCCTAAGACTATAAAAAGGAAGGAGATCATTTGGCAAGGGCATCGACTAAAGTGTTGAATATCTTAAGAGGAGCAAGATCTAGAATACTGGTGATTGATTTATGGTGCATTGCTGGATCTGAACGAAGGAGGAACTTGAGCGCTAAAAGATGGATAATTTTTATTGATGGATCAAGATTTTAAGGCTTGAATAGTAGTATCTTTGTAACCCTTGATCTGTTATGATTGGCGCATGATTAGATCTATAAATCTAATAATCTAGGTATGATTAAGAAAAAGGATGAATTATCTTTACAGATCTATACATAGGTTCGGTGCGGCATAGGCGCATATACACGCAGGTTAAGCAACTAAGGAAAGCGTATACGCTGATTGGCATTGATACATCTGCGTATGTACGCAGGTTTCTACATGGTGAAGTAGCGTACGTCTCATGAAATATGCTTTAGCTACTTTTGTTTATTGCTGCAGTATTGTAGGTTCAAAATTGGTATCTGGTTATTAGTACTATTTTCTGGTTACAACATTCTAAGTGATTGGTTGATTCTATATTGGTTGGTACAAAGGAGATTGATTAATGTAGATATACTTAATGTTTGATTGATGTTATTCATGGATCCAGTCTGAAAATTTATGAAACGCGGTCCCTGGAAGAAAAGAGAAGGTTGTAGCCTTCTCCAGGTTGCAGCCTACGTACTAGTACCTCAGCTAGTACAAGAACTAAAGGGGGTTGTATCTCCCTTCTAGGTGAAGTTGGAGAACGAGAGAAGGTTGTAGCCTTCTGCAGGTAGCAGCCTACGTACTGGTATAAGACTGCAGTAGTACAGAATCATTGTAAAAAGAAGTTTCTAATTGAATAAAGATAGAGACAAATTGCAACAGGTGGTTTTCACCCACATTGAGTTTCCACCTTATATCTTGTGTTCGTGTGTGTGATTGTCTGCACTATTTTTCTATTCCTAGTTAATGTTTACATGGTTCTTACACACAGATTAAAAGATCATCAGTAAATTATAAGTCTGTAAGTTATATGCTAGTTTCCTTAACTGAAGTTGCGTATATATGCCGGTTTATCTAATCTAAGTAGCGTATACAAATTTGTGTATGAATTGAAAAATAATTGACCTAATAACACTGATTCACCCCCCCCCCGCCCCCCCCCTCCTCAGTATTATTTCCAACACTTATTCCATAAAATTGTCATCCACAAATGTAACATGGTCGAAAAGCAAGTGGAAAAATTTCTCCTCTTCAATATCCATTCCCTGTCAGGTGTGCACCCTACCTTTTCATTTCATAAAATATATCCAAAGCCTGCCCTATGTAGTTAGCATGGCCATAGCAATGAATAAGGAAATTGTATGTTACAACAGTGGGCTCATACCCATCCCTTCGCATCTCATTCAAAAGCATATTGATGAACTCAAATTTCCTTACATGTTCCAATATACCTATCATAGTTGTGTAAGAGTTCTCATCATGAATAAATCCTTCTTACTTTTGGTCCATTTGAATATGTTCAATGCTAATCCTTCTGATAAATTCAATGAATTATGATATAAGTATACCTTTAAAACTTTTCTCGACATATCTTGTTCATACTTTCTATTATCATGGTTAGTTTTCGATGCTGATTTGTGTATTTGAATCATATATAAATGTCTCAATTTCTTATTGTTTTAAATGTCTATAGGTAAAAACTAGGTTTAGGATCTGTATTTATAACCTTTGGTTGCTTTGTATAATAATCCATATGTGTATTCCAATTCCAATTGGACCTTTCATCATTGAAAGTATACCAATTATTAAAAGCAAAAGATAAATAATATAAATACAATTAGATGGAAAATAATCTACCATGATCCCCTCACAAGAATTACTCAAACATCTACATGGACTTGACATAGAAACTACACAAATTTATATCATCGTTACTTCCTTCCTATCGTTTATGCTCTTGATTTGATAACCTGGTATATAGTGCTAGTAATTTCTATTGGTATAGAACCTTTTATTCATTGGACTATGACATATGTTTTTCATTGATATCCCATTCTCAAGGAACTAAGAACTCTTCTTGATCCCACACAACAAATTTTTTCTTGTTAACTATTGGGTAGGGATCCCTTAGGTCCAATTTTTGTCTAAGTCATGTAAAGTCTCTACATTTTGAGGAGCGGAGCATGATTTGCACAGAGTTCTAGGAGTTAAAGGGGCTTTAGGGGGGGTGTTGGCTGGATAAATCGATCTTGTGGACAAGGCCGATCTCCCTAGTATCAGAAGATAGTCTAAAACAAACAAACAAACCTATATTTCTCTAGACATATGTGATTTATAAGTAAATACTACAAAGGTGTTAAGATCCTACCTTAGATCCAGCACTTGTTCGTAGTAGTCATTCTCCAGTCATTTGAAAGAGTTATCTTTGAAGACTTGCAACCACAAACAAGCAAACATTAAATAGCACCTGCATAGAAAATATTATAAATCATGCCTATTATGGTGATCAAGGAATCCATAAAATAAATGATGAATTAACAACTTATTGAGAAAAACAAATATATTTGTATTAACTTTGAATAGCAGAAGAACCTTACAACCTTTTCAGCCTTAATGTTGAACAAGTTCTTCCTGGGGTCCGAAACAAGAATTTCCTTTACTTTGACAAGTATTACACTCTTCCAAATGAGAATCATAGAGGTATGTAATCTCTCCTCATAAAAACTCAAATAAAGAAGACTAAGTTCCAACAACATTTTCCCTCAAAAAATAGTAAGCTTTTAACTCTGTGTTAACCAGCTCAATGCTTCTTCCTATAGTGCAGAGGAGGAGGTTACAGTTCCACCTATGAAGGGATAGAATCCTCCTTCAAAGGGATAAGCTCCTCATATCAAGGGGTTAGCTCCTTAAGGTGTGAGATACATGAACCTTAAAAGAGTGAACTTGCCACCTCAAGATTACTTACAGAAGCTTCTAGAAATAACCGAAAGTGAGTTTTTCAAAATATATTTGCACCTTTTTAACTTTTACAGGGGTCTGCACCTTTAACACAGAGACAATGGGGTCAGGTGCACTAGAGACATGACCATTAGGTGCGGGACCGCAAGTAATACAAAGAGAAATTGTGGAACCAGAGTTTTACAAACTTTTGAGAGCTTTTCTGTTATTTTCAAGGCTTGATATGAGGAACTGATGTTTTAGACTTGCAGAGGAGGAAAGTATGAGTGGTAATTAACTCACAAAAATAGTAGAATGTCAAGGTGACAATTTTCAGTGCAACAGGGGGCAATAAATTCAACTATTTTGAGCTCCGTCCATGGTTTATAGACAATGGTATTGTAAGGGAAAAAGATATATAAAGGGTTGTCTTAGTAAATTAAAGGGATTAATCCATGTTATGATATGATTTTGAGCCTGTAATTGTGATATATTTTTTTCATTCGGGAGAAGGGGAAGGATTTTGTAGTTGTGTGCATGAATACCTTGGTAAGTCTCCAACTGTGTGCGCAAGCCCCTACAACTGCATGTGTAGGGTTATAATAATTGTATATGTGAAGATTTGAGATAATAAAGAACAATTTGGAATGGATATGTGTATTATATGTTTGCATAGTTTCTGTATTTATGCATAATTAGGGTTCAAATTTGTATATTTCTTCTATAATTACATAGCGAAGGTTCAAATATTGTTTTAAATGATGAATAATGCATGTTAGACTCGTTAGGCACATCTCGCAAGTTTGTTAAGTAGGAAAATTCTCAATGACTATAACGATAAGGTTAACAGTTAGCAAAGGTTGGATTAATCCATAAACCAAAATAAACCTTATAGCCGCACTGCATAGCCCCTTTGGATGCAAAAACCTGGTTCTAGCATTCCCCAATATTGCCTCGGGTGGGACTGTGGTCCGTAAACCATGGGCGGAGCTCAAAATAGTCAAATTTATCTTATCCCTTTACAAAATAAGGGGCTTTGCCCCACCCTAAATCCCCTTTGACTCCTAGAACTCTGCGCAAATCATGCTTCGCTCCTCAAAATGCGAAGACTTTACATGACTTAGACAAAACATGGACCTAGGGGACCTCTACCCAATAAGCTCCCAACACAAATATGTGACCGTGTGGAGCTTATATGCCCAAGTTTGTGTCCACGTGGAGATTATATGTGCCTTTTTCCACAACTCATCAATTTTTCCTTGCAGAAGCATTCCCTACTAAAGACGAGAAAACCATTATATAAGTGCTAGGGTCCACGTCATTATTTGAGCTCATCAAATTGCAGTTGTTTGTCTCAGATTTCTGCCTTGATCTTTTGCACATGTGGTTCTTCCTATAGCAAGGTCCATATCTCCATCGTATCCTCAAAAATCTAACCACAGTGCTTGACTACAGTGGCTATTTTTTCCATGTCAACTTTTATTGTAGCTTTGCACTGCTCTTGAACTTCAAGTGGTGTGGTAAGCTGTAGCTTCATCTGGAGTTCTCTAATCTACACTTGCAGCTCAAATATGAATTTTTCCACCTCTACCTTTGATTCCTTGACTACTTCTACAAGCTTCTCTTCTGAGGCTTCCTCTATCTAGCTTTGGAGCTCTGGAAGCTCACTATGGGCTTTAGAATAGCCTCTTCTAGTTATTGTTTGCACGCAACTAGCTTATTGTGATCTTGTATTGCTTGATTCTTCTCGTTGAACATCTGTTGATTTTTTCTTTTTCACTTATTTTATGACCAACAGAGCATGTTGTTCCCATACCTTGATTTCATCTATAACGCCATGATGTAATTGATGCAATGTATGAAGGGGGAGGACCGTAAGATTGATACTCAGATTCTTTAAGTTCTATGCATTCTCCCACCCTTTTGCAATCTCGAAATGTAGGGATCCAACTAGTAAGTGAACAACGTGGAGCTCTTTTGTGAGTATCATTGGCACACTGACTGAAGTTTAAGGTAACGTGCTCGCCTGAAGCACACTCACTTGGAACCCGCTTGCTTGAACCTGCAACTCTTTGAGGTCCTATTGGACCTCTGTCAATACTACCTTCTACTGATCTTCAATATTTCCACAAATATCCGTCATCATAGCTCTGACAGTGTCTCCAATTTCATCAAAGTCCTCCTTAGTTAGGACCATCGACTCTGCATTGGTTGATTTGTCTAACTTCTACTTCTTTGGTATGCCTCCAACACTTTACTTCTTCTACCTTTTCACTATAAATAGAGAATCAAAGTCCTCTATGTCCAAAAAAGGGTCTTCACCACCCTGATCACCCTCTTCAGTGGTTGGTTCCTCCTATTCAACTTCGCACTTTGTTTCTTGTGTAGTGTTCTTCTCAACGTCAATTGTGACCTTCCGAGGCACCTTCTTTTTATCTGTTGTTGCCGTTGGATTTTCAGTCTGTGCATCTTCAATGGATTGACTTGTCTTACTTGTGTCCACCTACTCTGCCTCTTCTTCAGTTGGAGTGAGCCAATTACTAGACAACTTTCTTATTATTAACAAGATGACCTCCTCAGTAACTAAGTATGGCAGCTCATACCATACCTCCTCCAAATCTTTCTTCGTATGGATATATACATGGTGAAAACCTTCTTTAAAGTCAACATTGCTATGATATTATTGAAATAAAATTGGTGATAGTCACGGCTTCTGGCTAATCACTGTGCGTAGGTCCATCTCAAATAAGACCCAGAAAAATTTGTTCTCTGTAACCCGATTCAGTTCCTTAGATGCCCACAATGAGGCATACTTCGTAGCCTCACACACATCAGGGTCCACAATGGGGAACTATGACTCTTCTAGTGTTCTCCATGATGTCAGTGCGATTAAGAGCAATAACCACGTATAGTGGAATTTCTTCCCGTCTTCTTGCGCTTCTGCATAGTCATCCAAAAAGTTTTGACATAAATACCTTTCCCAGTTAAACTGGATCCCCTTGCTACACTGCACAACCAAAGATATGACTGGGACCAATACTTCGTCCGCCGGACCCTTTCTCATTCTCTTACCAGCCAAAATTTGCATGGTAAAATGCACAATTAGATCACTAATAGAGGTAATGGCATATCCCTGGGATTTCTTAACCAAACCGAAATCATTCTTTATCTAATTAACTAGCTTTTTCTCCTAAGACTTCCTAACAAATGCTATGATGAGGTTTTCTCCTTGGTAAGGCAATGCATTGATACTTCTAATTAACATATCAATGATTGGATCTTCATCCCGAGCCACAGACACCCATCATGTGTAGGAATTTACAGGGTAAGTTCCTCAGACATAACACCAAAAGGACACCGCTCACAAACAGATCACAGATCAATACACC
>APFE031355683.1:0-27992 GCA_000404065.3 Pinus taeda | reverse complement strand
TATATAAATAATAATATAAACCTCTAAAAATTAATTACGTAAGACATTAGAAATTATAAATAAATAACATAATATAATGGTACTTATTAGAATAAAACTTATTGATTAATTCAATCAATTAAATAAAATATCTTATAACTCATCCCACATTTCTATTTAATTAATAAATCAACAATATAATAAACTTATTATATCAATAATATTATAGACCTTTTATAAATTAATTACAAATTAATTACACAATAATAAGGAATTATAAATAGATTACATATTATAACAGAACTTATTAATTATTTCAATCAAATAACATAAAACCAATCTCACAATTTAATTTTAAATTAATTAATGAGTAAAATAACAAACTTGTGACATAATAATAATATAAACCTTAATAATAAATTACACTTAATCATTAACATGAGAAATCATTAATAAAGAATTATCATAATATAACAAGTAAAAATTATAAGATAATTAATGAAAAATAGTAATAAAGACAAGTAATAGCAAACATAATATGATATTAATTCAGAAATTAACTTAAATAATTATAAATAATAATATTAAACAGTCAATTGGTCCGCCAAACTGTCTTTACATCAAACCTATTACATATTTATCACAAACCCTTTTTCTTTTCTTAAATAATGGTAAATAATAATATTAAACAGTCAATTGGTCCGCCAAACTGTCTTTACAGCAAACCTATTACATATTTATCACAAACCCTTTTTCTTTTCTTAAATAATGGTAAATAATAATATTAAATAATGGTAAATAATAATATTAAACAGTCAATTGGTCGGCCAAACTGTCTTTACAGCAAACCTATTACATATTTATCACAAACCCTTTTTCTTTTCTTAAATAATGGTAAATAATAATATTAAACAGTCAATTGGTATTACATATTTATCACAAACCCTTTTTCTTTTCTTTTCTCTGTATATCAGTCCTGATGATGAGTCTTGGTATGATGATGAGTCTTGGTATAGATTCGAAAGGTCGACCAAATTAAAATATTGGTTCAATTAATAATATAAAATTAAAAAAAATAACATTTAATTGTTAACCATTTTTAAATAAAAGAAAAACATAATATACATATCATAAAAATAATATATAAAATATAAAAAAATAGTGAAGATCCATTTTCCTATAACAAAAAAATAATGATTTAATAATCCAGTTTTAAATTAATAAATAAGAATATTAAAAACTTAATAATTATAATTATAAACAATATTCCTTAATTATGGGAATAATCACTCTCATTTTACTATCAATATTATTAAGCTTGTTAATTAAGTGTTTGTTACAAACACTACGGACTTATCAATACTTCATGTCCAAAACTCGTATCTTATTCCAAAACCAAAATATTTTATTATTAATTTATTTTTAAACAATTTTTATAACTTATAATTTAAAAAGCAAAAAAGTAGCCAGAAGATGTTGTAAGTGTAATGATTAATGTTTTGGAAACATTTTGCCTAGATCCAAATAAAATTAAATTAAATAAAAATTAAAAATTAGAAAGAAAGAAAGAAAAAAAAAAAATATTTATATATATATATATATATATATATAAATATAATATATATATATAATGGTGAATATGAATAAAACATTTAAGTTGGTGTATAATTACATATAAACTAAAAAAAAAAATAATATTATAATATAAATTAATAATTATAACTATAATATAAAACGAGTCTAACTACCAAGTGTCTAGAGGAATCAAATCTCTTGAGATGCAAATCTCTTTTAGTAGATCCAAAGTTAAATTGGATCTTGATCTAGGCTGATCGTAACACCTTTAAAAGCAAACCTCTATTCAGGTAGGAATGGTATTCCCAAAACATATTTGTTGGAAAATCTAGCCAGAAACAACACAATTCTTCAAGATATTATCTCCCAAGATATTATCTCCCAGTTGATAGAGTCAAAACTTTGCTAGTAAAGCATATAAGAGCCAAAACATTTAGCTTCACAGACCTCGAATATTAGATTATTGTCAGGAATGATGCACCAACACAATTCTTCAAGATATTATCTCCCATCCATAAGTTGTAGTTGATAGAGTCAAAACTTTGCTAGTAAAGCATATAAGAGCCAAAACATTTAGCTTCACAGACCTCGAATATTAGATTATTGTCAGGAATGATGCACCGCCTCCCTCCCCCTTCAATATCTCGCAACAACCTACCCTCCCCCCTCATAGGAAAGCGAGTCGGGCAATTATCTCTCACAAAAAGACAATTTCATAGAATGGGCATGTACATAGAATGCTTATATTCTCTATTTTGATGGGGCATCCAAAAAATACCCAGGGCAGTAAGTTCGAGGGGTGTGCTCTACAGCCCTGAAAGACAAATGGAAACATGCTTGATGGGGCATCCAAAAAATACCCAGGGCAGTAAGTGCGCGGGGTGTGCTCTACAGCCCTGAAAGACAAATGGAAACAAGATATCCCTGGAGTCTAAGCATAGTTTTCAATAACCAAGCAGAAATGTGCATTGTTCTTTGAAGGAATCAACTTGTCTAAGATTCTAATCTACCCATTTGCTTTCTCATTATATTCAAGGATTTTTGACACAATCAAGTCACAAACTCAGAACCACCCCTTTAGACCTCAAACTAAACTCCATCTACAAGAGAACTACAGCCATTCTCACCTTCAACTCAAAATCCAAGCTAAGAGAGCTAAACATGTTGACAAACTCTGGCCAACCAAGCAGGTATAATGCAGGTAAATGGAACTAGCAGGACGCCCCGATTCCATAACATTAAAAAACTGAATCATAGCTAAGGTGTCAATGCCAACGTACGTCCCACCTACAAAAATTTATTAATGGGAAATGCACCAGGAAAGGATCAATGGTCATGTGGTTCCTTAAGGGCAGGCAACAATCCCCTGATGTTGAGAAAAGTTTTGATGAGACGCTGGTACAATGCCCAAACATTGATGAAGGTGGTTCAGACGATGACAATCGAGGTATTCATGTGAAGGCAGAGGTACATCCCAAGCATGTCCACAGCAATCCGCCATTCCCTCGTGTAATCACATTGTGGATGGATGCCGAGCCAACTGTGCGATGGTGGTGGTTGCATGTGGGATGCTAGGGGCAATTACTCAAAAATCATCCTCTCGATACGAAAATCAAGTTTCACAGGCATCAAAGGTGACTCTGCTAGTGTGGACAGCGAACCGATCACACCAAAAGCATTAAGGCTCCCCCTCCAATTGCTATAGACATTTTGTCTACAATCTAGAGTTCTCAACCTTACCTGGGACATGGGACTTGTTTGCAGGACAAGCTCGTAATCCCTCTGGCTCCATCTATAACATAAGTGAATCCCATCCTGGACACTACAATGGCTGCGAGACGAGGACAATGGCGGAAATTTGAAGTCAAAGCCAGACAGTGTAGAAGCAGAGGGGCACCCGGCCAAATATGTGGTCTCATGGAACAATAGAGGTTTTCAAATGACCCTTCTGTGAATTAAGATGGTCTTATCGAACAGTCCTATATTTATTTGGTGGGTAATATTGATGAACTACGGTTCCTGATCGAAACTACACCAATGGGCTAGGAGTCCGAAGAAGAAAAAATAGAAAAAAAAGAACTTGCCACCCTCAACAGAGGAATTAAGTCTTTCAACGCAACTTGATGGGCACTCTCTGCTAAGAGAAATCAGTTCCAGAAGCTCAAAATAGAGCTAAATGGACTAAAGCAACAACGGGAGAATGTTAAAGTAGCACAGAGGGGCACCTGGAACTTGCCACCCTCAACAGAGGAATTAACAGTCTTTCAACGCAACTTGATGTGCTAAGAGAAATCAGTTCCAGAAGCTCAAAATAGAGCTAAATGGACTAAAGCAACAATGGGAGAATGTTAAAAGTAGCACAGAAGGGAGGCTTTGGAACCACTATGGCACCTGCATTTTAGTCAATTACCCGACCTAGTCTGCCTCTTTAGTCCATTTTATTCATACTACCCGACCTAGTCTGCCTCTTTAGTCCATTTTATTCATACTACCCGACCTAGTCTGCCTGATTTGAATCGGGTGGGCTTTGTGGAAAATAGTTATCTAAACATGCTAAGTTTTGGAGTATTTGGTCAAAATCTGGCCAAACTTTTTTGCCAAATCTTAGATTGTTTTGTTGTTTGAAATGGGTTTTTGACTGTATCTATAGATTCAACACAAACTTGCGTTCAGATTTTGGGCAAATTAGACCAGAAAAAAAATGTCAAAAAGGCCTCCAAAACTTTGAACAGATAGACTTCAGCATGGAAAATATAGTAATGTTTAGTTGCTCATCTCCTATAATTTTATATATGTGAACTAAATGTTACAAAGCTCTGGGCATTTTCTATAGCGGCTATAGACCTTTCGATATTTATGGGAGGTCAGTCAAATTTAGATGTACGTAGAAAACATCGTAAAAACCTGTTTACATAAGTTTTGGATGTCATTTTGCTGTGCTTCTTTCTGAAATATGCTAATAAAATTTCAACTATTACTATTTCGGCAAAAAAATTGTTGCAGACATTTGTTACTGCTTTTTTCGTCTGTTGCAGAGTGTGAGTCATGATAATAGCAATTTTTTCCTTTGAGCCATGATAATAGCAATTTTTTCCTTTATATTTTGTAGCTTAATGTCACAGTTTATTATGTCCTAGTTATTTGGGTGATTGTTGTGATAAGAAAAATTGAGCTGTCGCTTTCTTCCATTTAAGTTTTTATTTTGAAATTGTTCAATTGATGCATTTTTTCCTCTGTTATCATTCTTGTTTCTCACTCACAAGTTAGATCCATCCATTCGTATTAATTTCATTCACATAGGAGCCTACAGCCCATTTTTAAGTTGGTCATTTTAATATCACACACGAACATGGATATGCTCCACCCATCCTGTGGATGTGCCTCTCCAAGAAAAATATTCATAAACAAAGCTGTCACTTGGCATATTCTTGTCAAGGAGTTGGAGGCATAGTCAAACTGTCTCCACTTGAAAAGTATCCTTGGATCCTCTGGACGCCAACTTTTGATTGTGGCAACTAACGTTTACATTAAAACAATCACTGACGATGGACAATATCTGGACATGCATGCTTCCCCGTTGAATGATATGGTAAGTTTTACCTAATGATAGACAAAGAAGTGCACATTGTATTAAAACAGCCTAAGAGGACTGGAATTTTTCAAAGATGCTCAAGATTCACAACCTGCAACAAATTATTTATATGCATTGATTATTTTTCCAAAATGAAATGTTCATTTGGAGCTATTTTTTGGATCTTTTGTAACAAGGAAAATGTGAGAAATCACACATCAAATACCATATTGACCTTCATATCGTTGTTCCCCGAGTAAACCAGAGTCAGTATTGGGATTTGCCTTTAAAGAATGATAACTTCTGGAAGTCAACAACCTGTAACCACACATTAAAATAGATAAATAGAGGAGACTTGTCCAGGTCACCGAAAAAACACAAGTGTGGTTATACTTAATAGTACTGGCATGCAAATCTTGCAACACTTTGATTTTCCAACCAATAAAAATCAGGGCCATGTAGTGCTAAAGCCTAACATCCATTCCAGTATAACTCCAAATAATAGGATCATTTATAACAACACCGTCAAAGAGATTTTGTTCTATCCATGACAAATCATTTGAACCTTCACCCTTATTTTACTGAATGTGTGTTGAGCCTTCTGCTTTACAGGTCACTACCAAAGCAAATGTGAACATCAAATAAAATTGAAACTGAACCAGAGAGGAATAGAAGGATAACCATCGATTCCTGCTTATTAAAAATCGTGTTCTACGCAACTAGGAAATGCATACCTCAAATACATAATTATGACCAATGTATCCCTTTCATAATTATCCAAATAAACATACATAGAAGGTGTATCCCTTTCATAATTATCCAAATAAACAGACATAGAAAGTCTTTTCTTTGAGAGAGAGTATCTGTAACATTATCATAAATCAGAACCTATTAACTGAACATTGATAGCCGACAATCAGTATCTTTTAGCAGCAATCTCATATATATATATATATATATATATATAGAGAGAGAGAGAGAGAGAGAGAGAGAGAACTGTGAGATTTTTAATTAGAAGAATTCTCTACATACAAAGATTGCAGCTTTTCAGTTAGAATATGAATATCAATGTAATTGAACAAGCAGTGCTTGAGGCTGCTTTTGCAGCAGAATGAAGTGCTATCTTGTAAACCAAAACTGCGATCAAATATTCTGCAGATGTGCAGATGTTCAACCCCTTAACCACATTGTAAAGTGGCATGCCGTATGCATCATGATTGTTCTTAATTCATAATTAATGTGATCGTCCAATACTTCAAATACTTTGAATTTTATGACTTTCATGAGCTCACTCAAATGCTATTGAATATGCACAAAAACATTTCCAGCATGAAGTAGGAAAATATATCTGATCAGACTCAATAATATTTTATAAGCATAAAATGTGCTCTGAATGCCTCTCTATAATAATTTCAAATTAAATTTGTATTCACAAGAAAATGGCATCTCTATATGTAAACCATTCATATAACAAATAAAATAAAATAAGCATAAAAGCATTAGAAAAGATTTAAATCAACCAACATAAAATAAAAAGGCATAAAAACGTTAGAAACTTTCAAACCAAAGTGTATAGCTCTGTGATTGGTTGAAAAGCAAAATAATTAAAATGGCTAGCTGAACACCACCAATTACATGTCTAGCAATTGACAGCCGTAAACCACTGCTGCATCTCAACTTCCACAAAGGCCATATACTCTGGTAACTTATTGATGGACTAGCCAACTTAATTACTGCACAACCCAACCCATACTACTTTGCAAGAAATGAGATAACCTGGTACAAATAGCATTCTTACCACAATTTGCATCTACGAAGGTATTAACTCCAGTTGACATGATGCTGTTCAATTTCTATTTGCTAGCCATGCTTACAGAGATTACAATAAGTTATTTCACTACCAACAGGATATCCTAATGAAGATTTCAAAGATTGCATCCCCAGTAATAATGGACTCAAATTAACTTTCAAATTAAGGACAGCATCAATAACAGGCATTCTTGTTGCAAATTCCACAGACTGAGCTAACTTGAATTTGAAGTTACCTGTTTGCAAATGGCTCCAACCCTTTTTTTATGAATCACAGAAATTTTTAGCCTTCTAATCAATGTGCTCACAACAAGTCCTTACATGAAAGATAAATGGTTTCAATCTAAGGAAAGCTAAGCAATTTCTCCCTGCTGCATATGTTTCTAGTAAGTCACAATGAATTTCAAGCCAAAACTGGGGCAGCCAAATGATATTTTTCAAAAAATTAATGGCAGAAAATATTAGATCAGAACATACCCAAAATAAAATTATTCTACCATTTTTACGATAAAATTGAAAATACCAAGCTGAATACAGTAATAACATGATCCCATAATGTATAGGAAATATAATTTTACCAATATCTAATATCAAGCAAAAGAATAGATATTTCACAAAAGCTGAAACTATATTTGCTTTTCTCATCTCTCAAGAATTGAGATAAATTATGAAAAAGGGGGCAATATCAGGGCCAGCTCAACTTTTAAGGCACTTGGAGCCCAAACCTCTAACAAAACAGTAGATTCACATACACTGGATAAACTTGGATCGTGAAATAGCAAGGACACTGCCCAATTGGAAAAAGATTAAATAAAAGAGGCATCAGATGAAAATATGCCTCAGATAAGTTTCAATTTGAGCCACAATGATGTAAGCAATTTTTTTACAAGTCAAAGAAGCCCGTCACTAGATGAAATTGATTCTTGGACCAATACACTACAACCAACCCCAGAGAAAATAATAGGAAAACCAGAAAGCCATTCAATTGACATCCTATGCTCCAACAAACCTTTGTAGCAACCCAAATTGATTCCAGCACAAGATGTTGAACAAAGAGCCCGCAAGATCAAGAAATTGAATCCTGTAATTTGTCGCAGCTGCTCTCTATAAACTTTAAAAAATCACATATTACAGCAACTGCTTTCACTCGTTAATTTGTTTTTGAACCAATACAGCTTCTGCAAAATGTTGGTTAATAGATCAGCTTACAGCAGCGTCACAGCATTACCCACATTACTTGGAGATGATGATGGCTTCACAACATAAATCTGCTTTGTCTTTGAAGTTGTGAAGCTTTTTTCACCTGACATCTGAGATCTTCCTTGGCCCCCTATTTTCCTGTGGCTTTGCCCAGACCATTCATTTGCAGCACTTGTCTTATGTCCCATCTGCTGTTGGGTATTTCCTCTCTGCTCCATGTAACCAATTGGATGGGGATATTGCCCAGATGTCTGTTGTGCACTGCCTTGAGACTGGAAAAGTGAACCCATAGCACGGCTTCCATGTAGAGATTGGCTGCTTGACGTACCAGTATTTGTTCCAATAGCCAAAGCACTATTCTCGACACTACTTCCAGTACTGCTGGAACGAGCAGATCTGGGAGTATTCTTACTTTTTTGCACCTTAATATTAGATGATACAGAGCCATAATTTGTCCTGTTGCTAGGTATATTATTTGATGGCAAAACAGAGCTATTATTATTGGAAACTGAATCTCCTAATCCAAGTTCATCAGGAAATTGTGCAGCTGCATCAACAGATGAGAAAGGCACGCTGCTTGCTGTCTTGGAGGCAAGACCCTGGTGAAATCTACTCCCAGACGACTCAATTGTGTGTGGAGTATGGCTCAATTGTGTCGATAAGCCATCTGTTTGCTGTAATGGCATTGACAAGTTAACCATAGGACCTGACATTGGCATAGAATGCATTTGAGGAGGGCCAGGTACATGAGACCACTGGGTTTGCATTGGCAAATCTGCAGATGACTGTTGGACATTGTAAATACAAATATAAAAAGTATCAGTGGCTAGAAATAGCATTATATAATGAGATGGAATCATATATTCTATTGTTTTCCATGCTAATACTTTAAGGATACAATAGAATTCACCTAAGCACAAATCACATAATGAAGGCATAAACTTCAAAGATTTTGAGAAAAAGATACCAGCCTAACCTTAAGCCTTCTGATTCTCAACTACATCGATTAGAAAACAAAATGACCTAACCATGGCAGATGCTATTATCTATAAACTAATTTTTCATCTCAGCCCCAATCCGGGAACAGAGCAATATAATTGGGACTAGTGCAAGCAGTCTGCATTTTTTGACCAAAGATTACTAGACCATTTTAAATAATGACATAGCAGTGAGTATAAAAAAAAATTGCATGTGAAAGATACTGGCAAAAATAATGATATCATGTTAGTTTACTGAGACCAATTTATTACTTTCAAACAATATTAGCAATGAAAAAAAAATATTAACTATCCATTACCTGGAATGGGGAGGATAGGTTCATATCAAACAACCCAAGAGGTTGAACAATCGGCATCATTGAAGTGCCAGAAGGAATATGCTGAACAGGAGTTGACATGTTAGGGTTCCGTTGAGCTGATATCATACCTAAGCTACCTATGTCTCCTTCATTAAGGGCAACACCAGAAGTAGAAACAGGTGTGTGCTTCCAGTCTGGTTGTTTTCCAGAAGGAATATATGTGGTGCCCATAAAGCTTAAACCCAGCTGCCCAAACTGCCCAACTGGTGCAAAAGGGCTTGTATACAGGAGCATCGGTGGAGGTCCCTGAATGCCCGGAGGACTAATGAAGGGACCAGTAAAACCAGAAGGAGGTGCCCCATAGAAAGAGTCTACACCAGAATGGCATGGTTGCCATCCTCCAATGGGTCCTGTCCCCATGCTTGGAAGTCCCTGCTCCACAGAAGTGCTGCAATTCTGCGCTTGAGATAACGAAGTTGCTTCCTCGTGTTGTCCTAATGCAAATATCCGTCCACCTAACATGGGACTCATCTCAAAGCATGGGAAATGCGAAGGTGCACCAGGAAAATGAGGAAGGACTGGACCAGAAGGACTTTGCCTGTTTGGTACAGGAGGCCACAATGAAAGAGATGGGGTTTCCACAGAAAGATCTGCTGGAAGTGAGACTGCCATGGACTCTTCACCTCTTGTTTGAATTACCGCTGGCCGTGTAGTAGATATTCCTGCTTGAATGAATTGAACATCAGGATCAGATAAATAATGCCTTGCTTAGTTGAAGATCCAGTTAATCTCACCCTTGCAGACCTCAATAATCAAATATTAGAAGAAAATAGATAGCAGGTCAAACCAACTTTTCATACTTTGAAATTTTAATACAATTGAGAAGTTTTTTAATAAAGGAGGTTTAGAAATTGTCTACCTCCTGGAGCTGCACCTACATCCGAATTCCCAAAACCCTTATTTTCTGCAACAGACATCACAATGCCACCTAAACCACTACCAATAGATTCATCACTACTAATTGCAGCAACTGCAACTGCTGAAGCTGCTGCCTCAGCTTCAGCCTCAGGATCCACCATCTGTCGACATCTATCTTCTGTCTTGTTAAAATAACTTGTGGAATCACTTTCAGTTGTGGATAAACTGCTCTCCCTGGATGCATCTGGTCTACATGCCACAGAATGTCCTAGCCCAGTGGAAACAGCTCGTGAGAGAGAGCAGCTGCCAGGTGGTAGTAGTGTTGGCGATGTGACCGCCCCTTAAATTACAAATAGTAACAGTTAAAAGTGTTTCCAATTTCACAAATTATATGCACTACAATGTCACTTCTCAAAATTCCAAGCATGACAGCTAATCAAGCACATGTACTTACCAAATTGAATTTTTTCACCAGCCAGAAGCGAATTAAGAGGAACTGTTCCTGATGACAAAGGTTTGTCCTGTGCTAATATTGAAGTCACTGATAATCCAGAATCAAGAGACAAGCCACTGCAATCACCTAATGGTAACAGTGGAGCTCGTTTGGACTCAAAAGATGGAGGTTTCATGGCTTCTTCTAATTGAATTTGTGTCAAACTTACAACCTGCCCAATATGATAGTAGATTAAGTTCAGTCAAGATTACAGAATATAAATTACACAAGTAGTAAAATGTGGAACCTATAATAGTATCTACTATCAATGATAATCAGCAGGAAATGTCTACCTATCTAATAAGTAATTTTGGCAAGAGTCAAGACAAGAAGAATAAGATCTTAAGAATGCAATTGAAGTTACCAGCCTCAGAATTGGGAAAACCTTGGTGACACAAATGCCAAAGGTTTAACTCAGACACAGCAAAACCCAGCAAGTACAAAAATATAAATAAATATACAAACAAAAACATAAAGAAATGCACAGGTACAAAAGCTTAGATCGGGAAAAAAATGAGAACTCAGGAAAACTCTGAGAAGAGACTCACAATTAATGGAGTCAACCTCAAGTTTGACTCAGGCATAGAAAAACTTTTTTCCAGCCCAATCCAAGTCAAAATTTGCAATTCAACAAATTTGACTTGTGATTCCTGAATTTGGCAAGAGTCAAGACAAGAAGAATAAGATGTTTTAAGAATGTAATTAAAGTTACCAGCCTCAGAATCGGGAAAAAATGAGAACTCAGGAAAACTCAGTGAGAAGAGACTCACAATTAATCGAGTCAAACTCAGTCAACCTCAAGTTTGACTAGGGCAAAGAAAAACTTTTTTCCAGCCCAATCCAAGTCAAAACTTGCAATTCAACAGATTTGACTTGTGATTCCTGTGTCGCTCTTTGCAATATTGGACGTCAACACCCTGTCCTTAGTGGTGAGTGTGTGTGAAACATCTATCAAAAGTCTGTCCTACAAAAAAGAAAATTCAAAAGGGTTCCATTACGACAAATAAGATAGCCATTGTGAGATTGAGCTTCCCACAGCAGTTGTCCTCGGCTTTTTTCTATCAGGCACTGTATTTAGGCAGCAGGCAGATATGTATGTCGGGCATTATTTCTGTTGCAGAGGCAAGAATTAGTTCCAGGGAAAATATTCAATCACTAAGACCGCAACTGCTATACACATCAACAAGCCCATTTGCCTCTCTATTATCATAGTACATTGTAAACTATCAACTGATAAGTTGCATACCTACAAATTATGTACAAACTTATCTCAACTGGAAACAAGTGGAGAAGGCATATACTTGCAACATAAAAGTTTAGTCGTATGGCAAAATAGACCTCTAGATAGGAGAGTTGTGAAAAGCACAAGCAAAAGATAAATCCTCGCTAGTAATTATGCACAGGCATATTTAAATTATCTCAATTGAGGTTGTCAAGACTTCAAGACCAAACTAATAAACAAATTAAAATTCAAACTACCATGTTGCATCAGTTTGCATTCACAATGTACATTCCTTGGGAAAAATTCAAAGGCTAGCAGTATTACTTTATCCCTGTAAGATTCAATTAAATGGCAATAAAAATGCAATATCAAAAATTTAATTCAAATCCTGAGATGACCAAGCTGGCCATTTCATGAAAGAAAATGAAACCTGCTGACTCGACCGGGTGCTACCCCAAGCTCCCATAATTGTACCAGTAATATTATCCTGTCCTAGGCTTTGGTTCTCAAATCTTGGCCCTTTTCCTGCATCTGCATCAACATGTGAAATGACGGGGACGGAAGTTGTCTGAATTGACCTGCAGGGAGAGAAGACTTTAAGTAAGCTGATCACTGCATTGGATTACCATGAACAAAGACATGTCACAAGAAACCTTAGTCAATTTACAGAACATTTCGTCGATTTACAGACATTTCAAACTTACTTTGAAGATGTTAATCTTTTATCATTAGAACAATCTGTGTTCCCTGCTGCTGTACCAATAGGAGACAGTGGCTGAGAGACTATAGAAGCCACAAAAGGAGCAGATGAACTAGCATTAGGCACATTTCTCCCATCAATAGAGGCAGTTTCTGACACAACTGTAGATGGTGTTGTTGAAGTTCGTCTCTCTACTCCTGAGGACATAGTAAGCCTATGTGACATAGCTGGATTAACATCTCCTTGGGCAGCTAATTTTACGGGGTTTCTCTGTTTCCGAGCAGCCTGATCCTTTGTCTTAATCACGATAACAACCATCAGTGAATTGAAAGGATGAACTTTCACAATTAGAGAATAAATATTGCCAAACAAAAATAAAAAGAATCAAAACTGCTAGCAGTCTCAAATACCTTCAAGTCCTTTGATTTGGCCTTAATCTCCTTCTCTCTCTGCTCACGCCGATCATTTAACATCTGCCTTTTAGACCTCACCTCAATAAAATCATCCACATCACTTGGGGTCTCAATGCCAGACTGTTTAAAAATGCGTACAATGCCACTCTGCAAAGGGACATCATCTGCCACTTCAGAATTTTCATGTTTTCTAAAAGTTCCTTCAGTTGAACGAGAACCATTCATCATTGGCACATGCAAACCACTTTTCTGAGGTGCTTTGCTGCCTGTCACTTTGTCCACTTTGTCTTCATGGTGAACGGTGGACGAAGTCCCATAGCTCATCCTTGAACCAACTTCTGATATTACCAGCTTATCAGTACTCAACCCCAAATCCTTTTTCGCCCCTCTGCTCATTAAGCCACATGCTGAATCAGGCAGTACAGAATTCTGCAACTTTTCTTCTTGTCTATGGATGCCATTTGAGGCTGAAGATTCAAGCTGCCTTCTATCAACACTCACTCGGAATTCACTTCGGCGGATGTTCCTGCGACCTTGCTTAGGCTTACTAGAATCTGACGCAGACCACATCCCCTCTGCTGGGTTTGCGGATAATCCTGATGCAGTTGTTCTCGCACCATGCATAATTCTGCTCCCCTTACCTCGGCCAACTGTACCCACTGCCTGATATCCACCAGAATAGGATTGTACTAAACCACACTCACTTCCAGTCTCCTTAAGGACAGTATAGTTAGTGACGGACTTGTAAATTTTAGATGCTACTGTCTTTTCTGCTTGAGAATATTTAGATGATTTTATCTGTTCATTTCCTGCAGACAAAGATAAATCACTTTGATTCTGCCCAAGACTTGAATTTTCAATTGAACCAGATGTCAAATTCGTATTTGCTGACAACTGATCATTGTCCAGGCTATCTCTCTTTTCGTGGGAAGTGTTTACTTCCACAATACTAGGTTTGTTTACCAAGGATGAACCCGGTACTTGTGCGTCAGTTTCTGCCTGACTTATCAGCCTGTTATTCTGGTGCATATCAATCACAGATAATTTCTGTAAAGAAGAATCTAAAATCTGTTGAGTGGATAATTGCAACGCAGGCTGCCCCAATGAAAAATGTGCTGAAACAGTAGGATGCATGTAAGGCATGGGTGGTTGTCCTAATGGTAGAATCCCTTGAGATATGGGAGCTGGGTATCTCAATTGACCAAACTGGAATAGAGGAGGTTGGGAAGGAGGGATTTGTGCAAGCGATGGGGAAACCTGAGGATGTAGATGCAAAGGCATTTGTATTGAGCCAATTTGAATTGCAGGAACTGTAGCTGGTAGAATTGAAGGTCCAGGAAATAAACCAAATTGCAATTTGATGGGCATCTCTGGTTGACTGGGAAGTGTTGAAATGGGTGCCAATATTGATGAACCTACTGGAGTAGTAGTTGAAGATATGTTTGACTGGGGCGAGGACGAAAAACCCAAGGATAAAGAATGTTGCAGTGGTTGAACCAGAGATTGGAAGGAATTCTGTGCATCTGACTGTCCAACTTGCAATGTCTCCATTGAGGCCAAGCTAGATGCCTCCATAGAAGTAAAGCTAGATGTCTCCATCATAGGGGTTTGCTGAACAATAGGTTGTTGGATCATTGATTGTTGTACTTTATCTGAATCTTCTTCCTCATTGATGAAGCCCTCCTCGATCTCTGAAGCCTCATTCTCATGGACTTCATGTTCACTGTGATCTGTAACCACTAAAAGTTCACCCTCAAAGGGCATTGCTTGATGCACACTGCTATCATGCTTTCCCTGTAACCCACTCTCATTTCTATCTGGCTCAACTGGCTCTTCAAAATCATGAATCACAGGTTCTTCCACTTCAATCTCCTCATTGGTAGATGTGTTTGGGTGTTCATTGTGGACCTTTACTTTTTGTTCTTCTTCATATAAATCCTCATACTCTTGATTTTCTTCTAGGTTGGCTTCCTCTTTCTCATACACTTCATTCTCTTCTGCATACAAATTATCCTCTTCTTCATACTCTTCTTTCTCACCAAAAAAATTTTCATCCTCAATCATCCATTCCTCATGTTTTTCTAGACTAACAGATTTTGAAGCGGGGGCATCATTCTCCACATGCCCCTCCAACTCCAACCTCTCAGCAGATCCCATGCTATCATCTAGGTGAGACATGGCCGTTACCTCTGCTTCATCTTGCTGAGAACTAGGACTTTCCTCACCTTCCAAGTTATCATGTAAGGCATGACCTGGAGAACTAGGTTGTGTAGAAATAGACAAAAGAGATTGTGACTCAAACTGCACCATGTTCTTTAAATCTTGCTGTTCCTGAAAGGCAAGTGTATCCTGCAATAGTGATACAACTGCTGCTTCATTCTCGTCTCTATGATCTTTTTCTATGCTTGATTCCACATTACTATCATGTGCTGAAGGACTTCTCTTAGGCTCATCACCTAACAAAGGAGAGGTCATAAGTTTCTCATCACCATTCTGAAATAAACCTTTCTGTAGGGGCATCATAGAAGGGGGAGGAAGAACTCGAGGTTGTCTAACTGAATGACGTGATCTCCCAAAAGCAAACTCTTCAACCTCAGAATTTTGTGTGTAAGGAACAGCAGATGGGATTCGATGATGCCCTTGAACTTGCCATGAATCCTGTTTGTCCTGCTCCCATATAATATCAGCATACCCATCCATTGCATTCTCGAGGAATTCAGTATCCACATTAGGATGAGGTGCACTATCGTCACCAGAAATCCATCTCTGATCACTTTGATAAGGCACATGGTCATTCACCTGCATTGTTTCCAACCTCCCTGTTTTGGAAAGGAATTTAGCAGACCCGCTTCTGGTACCATCAAAGAGATCTCTGCGTGGAAGTCCTCTTCCCCCATGCAAGGATTCCCGATTTGCACTGTAGTAATTACTTTGCTCAGGAACCATTGTATGGAACATAAAAAGTGAACCATTTCCATTTTCAGTCGACTCTCTTCTCCATGGATTCATGGATTTTGTTCTATCAGAAGCAAATATGTCTGCATCACGTGAAACTTGGGTTCGTGGCCCTGCCTCAAATGATTTACTCAGATTTGAACTTTCAGAAGATGCAGAACTTGTGATTCGATCAACCATTCTTTCTTCATCTTCCCACTCCCCTGCATCTAGCTGCCGTAAGCCATCTCTATCCTTCGTGGATCTTCCTCCTGTTGGAAGTTTAACATCATCAGCTTTTGCCTCTTCTTCCTTTTTACTTTCTGCCTGCCTCTTTGCAATTCTTTCCTCCAACTCAAGCAGTTTCCGTCTTGCAGCTTCTTTTCTTCTCTCCTCCTCCAGCATAATCCTTTTTTTCTCTTCTTCCCTGGCCCTTCTCTCTTCATCCAATCGTCTAGCAGTCTCCAAGGCCTCCTGCTCTGCCCTCAATACAGCTTCTCTGGCCTCTTCTTCAAGTCTCCTTTGACGCTCCTCCTCTTCTCTAGCTAAACGCTGCCTCTCTTCTTCTTCTTTTCGAGCAAGCTCCTGGGCTCTTTCCTGCTCTTCAATCATCCTTTGCCTCTCCTGCTCCTGCATCTTCTGAACCCTCTCGAGTTCAGCTTCAAAGGATTCTCTAATAGGATCATAGAAATTAGCTTGTTTGGAATCATCTTTTTTCCTCCTAGGAACCTTAATTTCTGCACCATGCCCACCAACAAATGGATCTCGTAATTCAAAATAAGAGATGTTGCCAAACTCTTTCATAAAGGGATCCTCTGAATATGGCTTTCCAGAACTGGAAGATAAACGTTTTTCCCTGCCAAAATCCAGGATGGGGTCGTCCAAATGCATACCCTTGCTTCCTGTAGAGAATGCAGCTTTGTTCCATGCATTACTTCGAGGACTATCATTATTTAAACCTTTATTCCTGCCAAATGTATCACCATATCTACCATATCTGCCAGTCACAAAGTTCTGTTCAACAACTCTTCGGCCAAACCCATCTCTTCCACGGTTACCCATCTGCCCCTCCTGTGTATAACCTCTGCTGAAAGTGTCTCTGAAACCTGGATCCCAATTCCCACTATCCTTTCCAATAGATTCTCTGCCCGTTAAGCTTTCTCGACTATTATCTGCCTCCCAGCTTTGTACACTCTTCCTCGGATTTGAACCTTTATTCAACTTATTTTCTATATCATAATCTCTACTGGTATTTTCCCTACCTATATTTCCAGACCTCAGAAAACCCCTGTCCCTATCAGACCCCGTATCGCTGCCAAAGTTCCCTTCTTTTTGAACAGCTGAACTTTTCCTGGAGCTCAAATCCCTGTCATTTCCAACTGGCCACGAATCCCTCCCATTTGAATCACCTCTAAAACTACCTTTAATTGAAATTTTACTAGAATCAATTTCTCTTTCATAATGCTTATCCAAAAAATTATTAGTGTCACGAACCTCACGACTAGGATTGGAACTAGTAAATGATCCATTTCTTTGAAAACTCCCATACCGGACGTTATCATTGCAGTGAGAATCATTCTTTGAGTAATCCCGTTCTCGATCTCGATCGGGGAAAGTCTGGCCAGTATCCCGCTCATCATCTGCCCAATTGGATGTATGATTGAGTTTAACAAGAGGAGGGGGGCCAGATGAATACCCTTCTGGCTTCCGTGGATGCTGCCCGGGTGACACTCCTGATCCATCATCAACCTGAACTTTTCCTCTAGAAAGATGTTGCGGTTGTCTAGGCTTAAGCAGAGGTCGCATTGGAGGCGCCATATCAACCTCAGAAACCGTTGGCCGATGCACAGATAACTCATCTTCATATCCCTGCTGATGTTGTTGGGAAAGCTGCTGAAGCTTAAATTTTTGCTCTTTCAAATCTTCTTGGTTTTTCCTTTGTTTCTGCTGTGTTTCTTTCTGTTTCTGCTGTGGAATAGGCGCGTGGGGCAAAGAAGCTTGCAAGGACGGGAAATCTTCTCCTCTTAGCACAACAGATTTCTCCACTTGTTGAGTAACAGCAACAGGTGTCACCGACCCATTGTTTACTAATGATGCTCTTGCTGCAGGAGGCATGTAAACATTCGATCCAATCCCTGGACCCGAGGAGCACCTTGTTCTATCCCTTGAATCTCCAACAAGATTTACAGTAGTAGCTGGTGGAAGAGCAGCTCCCCATGTCAAATCTGCACTCAAAGCAACCGATCTTCCAGAAGAGCTATCTACCGTCATACCAGCTTGATCTCCATCATGAGAAATACTAGTATTTTCAGGGGGCAATTTGCTCCAACCAAATGATCCTGAGCCTGAGCCTACGGCAGAGACTGTGTTCCCACCTCCAACAGCATGCCCAACTGCTATATCACTGGCTCCGTGCTCTCTTCGCAAGGATGGCAAATTCATGGGAGGAGGCACTGCAAGTCTCGAGCCCTTTTGCCCAGCAACTTGCGCTCTCGGCCTGGAAAGAACGAGCATTCCCCCGTGCCCATGGCTATGGCCAGACGGCCGTGGTCTCCCGATGTTTGACTGGCTGGAAACTGAGCTACTCGTATGCTGCCCATAAGATTTATTCAGATTCACCGATACAAACCTGTTGCCAGTGCCAGAATTCGCCATTGCAAAGCACCTATGGGCCCTAGTCCTCTTCTCTTCTCTCCTTCTCCTACTAAATTCCACCACTGCATCAGCCTGGACGAGGCTGGTTCCAAAGACCAGCCTTCCTTCCAACAAAAAGCCCTAGTTGACGACTCCAATTCCGATTCTGGTACTGATTCTGACTCTAATTCCTCCCACTCCTACACAATAATATATCTGAAATCACCCCCACTCGCCTCGACACCTCTTGCTTAAACCCTTGTCAATCAACTCCAGTAGAACCCTCTTCTCCAACCGGATCACCAGAACTAAATCTTCCCAGACGAATCAAAGAAACCCTAACAAACCCTAACTTTTTGGATCCGGTCCATGGTCACATGAAACATAATCAAGCCAAAAGAATACCATTTAACCAAAAAAATATTTGAATGCGCTTTGCAGGAAGAGGCTAATGCAAACAACTACAGCATTGTCTGTATGTATCTGTTTTCGCAATTACTTCTTGACCTTGCGTTATTTAGGCCGTGTTTCGCTTACCTCAAATCCAACGCCCTGCTTCTTCTTCTTCTTCGCTCATCTGCCGACGCGGCCGTGACTAAGAACACACGTGCAGAATCAAATGGAGCGGATTAACGCATATATCAGAAATGGCCGCCCTACCTAGAGCTTGGCAGCCATGAAATGAAGAAATGATTCAGCACAAGGGTTTCCAAAGTACCATAAACAACCCACCCTACCCGAAAAAAACAAAGCACACCAACAGCAAAAATAATGATTATTAATTAATAAATAAAAGAGGGACTGGAAACCTTTGTCCCTCACGTTACCCGCTGCTGACCGCCATGTACATATATTTTTATGTTAGAGAGTTCAGATTGCCACCCAATTTTAATGAAAGGTGAAGACATTAAAAGTGAAGGCGTGTATAGTAGTACCATTCGTTTTCGTTTTCGTTTTTATTAAAAATGAAAAGTGTATTTGTATTATTATTATTATTTCATTTTAATTTCATTTTATTTATTTGTATTATTATTTAAAGTCATGGTTAAGTTAAACACTAAATTGGTGTATGAAATTATTTTGTTTATGGGAGAAGTTAAACACTAAATTGGTGTATGAAATTATTTTGTTTATGGGAGAAGGGATTTATTTTTCTGCAGTCATTTGATTGTTAAATCTAGGAAAACATTCGTACTTTACCCTTTCTATTAGCCTAATTTATAGATAAAATGGTCTTTTTTCATATCATTTTTTCTGGTTAATTTTAACCAAAATCTGGTAGATACTTAGAAGCTTGAGTTTAAGTTGTTTAATCTATAGAATTCGAGTGCCCTAGGGTTTTTCAATGTGTTGAATCCATTTATGCATTCAAAAAATGTATTTTGAACAACAAAAAACTTGAAAATGTATTGTCAGATTCTAGTGAAAATTATTTCGTCTATAAATTACACAATACCTTTGTATTATATAATTTTGTGTTTAGTTCGCAGTAATACATCAAACATCATAAAGTAAATTCATTAACATTTATCAATTGTTCTCTCCTTTCTAATAGGAATACATGATTTTTTTGAGGAGAATATATATGAGTAATAAAAAGAGGGGTTTTAGAGGTGCATACCTTACAAAATTGCCCCAACAAAATAAAAAAGTACAACACATAACGCTACTAAGGAATTTTTTTAATAGACTTCATCCGCCATTAGGGAATTGTAGCAAGCTTGATTTCGCCATTAATCTTTAATTCACCTATCTTCAATTTACACCCTTCATTAGCAAACTTGTATGTTGAAGTCTCTTAGAACATGGAAATATGTTTTGGATGGATATCTTCCACAATTTTCTTGATACTTTTCATGATATTTTCCATATATATCTTCTTTGGGATGGAGCCTTTGACCAAGTGATGCAGGACTAGGAGAGAATCACCCATAATCATAAGTGTGTCACCCTGATGTTTTTTGGCTAACAAAAGTCCCTGGTAGAGACCCTATATCTTTGCTTTTATTTGTCATACAACCAAGACCCCATGAGTACCTGAACACTTTATCCTCTTCAGGGCCATAAAGTACTTGCCTCCTCCTGCCCCCTCTAAGTTTATATAAAAAAAACAATGTTAAATAGATTAGTTTATTAATTAATTAAATAATTAGTATATTAATAAGAAACTTCTATTTTGTATCCCTATGGGGGTGGATGAAATGCATTATGAGGGGCTCAGAGGCACGACTTGTCTCCTCCTCGAGAACTGAAACGAGGTACAGATGGCATGTGGGATGCACGCGACCACAGTCTAGATGGTTCAAGATGGTTAGCGTTAAATCTTTATGTATGAGGGTAGGCGGATGGAAACAATTAGCGAGTTAGGGCATGGGCAGAGGCAAAGGTGTTTTGGAGAATTTGGTATCTACGGATAAATACTAATTCCCTAGATAAGTAGCCATATCTAGAACAACAGTTTAAAGTATTTTAGTCTTTCCCTATAAGCAACAGATAAGATGAGAAGATGAGAGGACTTACTGGTAATTTCGCTTTCCTCTCGTCTCCTTTGTATCGATCATGTCGCTCTTTCCCGTACTTAATACGCTTGAGAAGTACTTGTAAACACAACAAAAAACAAAGAATCGATCAAAGCAAAAGATCTATTGAATATAAGTGAATGGAATCAGCTACATTTCACGCATATAAGCATTATAAAACAATACAAACACATGGGAGAAAGGTTCAAACATTTTGTTGAATAGAAGAAGGAATTACAACCATTTGTGTCTGATTCAAAGTCATTCCTCCAACTTGGATCCCATCCACATCACATCAAAAGCATGACAAACTTGTAGCATTACAATACTTGCTTCAAAGCCAAATTTCATAGCAACATTATCTCCTTACAATTCAACATAATCCAGCCCCTAATCACTTAGATGAGTGGTCAATTTATAGGGAGATGAAGGAGGTTATGTCATAAATGGTGGCATTGAATGGCCTTCCATACTTAGAATTAGTTCCATGGAGGAAGGGATGAGAGGATAGGATGCATCTTAACTCATTCCTCATCAATTTTCGAGCTCATAAGAGTTGATAAGTGAGGGAACCTTCTAGATCACTCCAAAAGATAAGAATATTCCCCAAACCCTATGTGAATTTCGCTTAAACTCGCCCAGTGTAGGTGAAAGGAAGCCTAAGTGCTCTGTAGAGCACCCTAGCATGGACTTAATTACTCTGTAGCACACCCTTACATGGGCCTACCTATGCTGGTCCCTTTAGAGGTTATTTCTAGATGTCTTCAAGTCATGAAACTGTCTCGGAAGGAGGCATTCAAAGGGGTGACTTGTTTAAGGCATGTAGCAACTGAATTTAGGGTTTGATGAGCCCTAAAACACTAATATAGATGATGGGATTGTTGTGCCCAAATGGATCTGTAACAGCTGCCCCCTAAAGCATGAAGTCAGAAAAATGACAATGTCGAATGAAATGCTTTACAATGTGATGAGGAGGTATCGAAGTGGAAGGTGACCTGCATCAATTACAATACATATATCATGTTTTTTTTTAGCTCAAGTATGAGTCTAACCATGTGAATATGTGATCTGAAGTCGAACATGGGAAGACACCATCTGATTACCAACCAATGATGTAAGTTGTTAACAGATGCGAGAGAAATCGCCGATAATGATAATGATCCTCAAGGTACTGCAGTACATTTTGCATGGTGTGAATGGATGATTTGATGTCGAACACCATACAAAGTCTTTCAGTCGAAGGTCATTGATGTCGACCTGTCACCGAAAGTGAGAAACTTGTCATTGATGTATGCAAGCCTCAAGGTACTGGAAGGGTGTTTCTAAGTCAAATTCTTAGATAATGTGTTGATGTCGACAAGAAGTGACTCGTCGCAAGAGGGCCTTGATGTATCCCACATCAACAACACAAAACGAGTGTAGTGATTTTAGATGGAATTTGACTGACGACACAAGGTTCAGGAATGGTGGTCATGAAAATGAAGGTTTATGGTATTGCAAAGAATGAATTTTGACTGAATGACTTCTCTTGAACATGTCAGCGACAGTAAAATGAATTGGTAGCATTGACCCAAAACAAAGTGATGGATGGTATGATAGACCAACGGTGTGATAACCATCAAGCTGATAACCCAACCCAAATAGTCACGGTGATGGAGTGAAAGTGTCATGTTCAAGAGCGACCTGCTACCGTAAAGTGATTTTCTCCTTTTTCCCATTTTCCCCAGTCATTGCTAACCAGTACCTCTTTATTTTTATCAAGCTTGAGGAGGATAACATATGCTTGTTGTATAATTTCACCCTTCGGGTGAATCCATCGCTATTTGATGTTTTAACAAGTCTAGCGAAAGTGAAACTCTGTCGTGTCTAGATGGACAAGTTTGTCACTATTTGATGTTTTAACGAATTTAACGACAAAGATAACTCGGTCCTTTTCATGTTTAGAGAGTTTGAAAAGGGACAAAATGAAAACTCCACAAGTTCTTTTTTGTAAATTAATCTCTAAAGTCTAAAAAAAAAAAAAAAAAAAAAAAAAAAAAAAAAAAAAAAAAGAGAGATGTCGTTTCCAGTCCATTAATGAGCTGGAAAGGACAAGCGCTCAACAATATTTTCATATTTAGAGAGTCTGAAAAGAGCTTAAAGAGGACTCCCAGGGGGTTCCTTTTTCATTTTTAACAGAACTCGAAAAAGAGATAAAATTGTGCTCTGTGGTCAAAGGTACAATTTACAATTGAGCACATCGAATTTTGTAAGTTAGTTGCAGAACCTGCTCAAAATACCACCAAATGGATTAAAAATACCTGTTTCATAGGTAAAAATAGGCAAATACTAATGTTTACTTGATTAATGAACATGAAATAAACATAAAACAAGTTTTTACCATGACATTTTTACCATTTGGAATTTACCATTCAGTTTTGTGCTCTGAGCTAGTTTTTTACCTTGAACTTCATCAGTTGAATGCGAGAGATTCTTTGGACCATTTCTTGAGCCGTCCGGACTAGGTAGGATCTTAACCTCTCTTCTTTCTTTTCAGGTCATTCTTTTGTCATTCCATGCAAGTTTTAGGGTTTTTTGGGGCCCCTAGGGTTTCATTTTTTCGCACTGGGATCAGTGCAGGCTTTCACATCGAAAATTGCGCTGAAGAGCACCCAGATAGAAGATTGCATGCTCTGCAGTGCACTATCTCTGTGCCTAGGCTGCATTGGGCAAGTTTTCCAAGTTTGATTTAGCTATTTGCCCCAAAATTTGTCATGTTTTTTGCATGGAAAAGATCCTATCTAAGCTTATGGTTGTGTTTCAGGCTTTCATCATATCAGAATGTCAATTACATGAAGAAAAAGACAGCACGAAGAACAAGACATGGTTGCCCTAAACAATCCGGGTACAATTGAGACCCTAAAAAACTATGGGTTACTCAAATACTTCAAGTTATCTAGAATGAGGCAACAAATAGAACTACTGCAGTTCCTTGTTCATGCATGAGATCTGACAGATCTGACTTTTCATATTAGGGACAAGATGGCCCCTATTACCATTGATGATATTTATTTTCTTACCGGACTGTCGAGGCGAGGTGCCCCCATCTCACTTTCTGGATTTACCCGTGGAGGTGAATAGGTGAGAGATTATATTAGACAATTTTGTCAGCCAAGTACACAACCTAGCAAGGATGGGAAAATAAACATTAGGGACGTAGGTGGTTTTCCTTTGAGAACGATCCTCTTCATAATCTTAAAATTGGCTACCAGTGTGACACTACATATGGCGAAGAGATCATATATGCAGTATGCATTGGAGTGTGTAGAGCCAAAAGTTTTCAACTGGTGTGAGGTTGTGCTTTCTTCACTGGAAGAACAACTAACCAAGGTAAAAAGTGGTAAGACAAAGAATTTCTGTTATGGTTCAATCTTAATCACTTTTACCTTAGAGATAATCCCATTGATGCAACCACAACATGTATCATTGGGTGTAACTGGTCCTAGAGATCCACGTATGTAAAGGTGGGTCGAATTGATGACTCGACATGCAGGTCAGTCAACAATCATTTTTTCCACTGCATTCTTCAGTTGGCTCGAGCGACAACACCTTGTCATTGAGGAGCATCCATACTCAGGGATGGATTTTCATGGAGATTCGGATTTGATTCTACCAGTTAGAGCACAATGGGGATTTGATTCGGATTTTATTTTATTTTATTATTATTATTATTATTATTATTATTTTTTTTTTTTTTTTTTTTTTTTTTTCAAGTTTCTACATGTTTTTTGTGTTTTTAATGTTTCCAAGACTAAACTAGAATCATTCTTATGCATGTAGACGTTGGTATTGTTTGACCTGTGGGGCACCAACAGGGTGCAGGTGCGTCAGCGCGGAAAAACATTGGGAGAGCAGTTCTCCAGGACTTAGATTTGGCTGAGGCCTTAGCAGAGTTGCAGGATCACATAAAGGGATTAACCCTTGGTATTCTGGATGTTCGTGTTGAGATTTCAACAAGATGATGAAGCTTAGTGAAAAGAGTCGCCTTCACTAAGTGGGCCCGTAGGCAAATTATGGCGCAAAGTCTATTTTTAGACATATGGATCATGTCTATGAGTTGCAAGATGTTGTTTATGGATGATTGGTCAAGTTGGAAAAAATAGATGGACTTCTATTTTTAGACAATAGCGGTGACACTGTAAAGTCTAATTATAGAGCAGTCAAATATTATTAGCTTATAATAATATTTAGACTGTAAACTTTATCTTATTCTCTTGGAGCACTTCAATTTGAGCTACAAATGTGGCACATGCAACTGTCAGAAGGAAATACGTTTTCTTTGTGGGTCAGTTGAGTTGTTGCATGCATGACTTCAGTTAGAACTCAATCAATTGAGTTTGGTGGAGTTCATTGTGGAGTTGATGGAGTTGTGTTCAGTTTGACTTGGTTAAACTAGTTGTAATTAGTCTAACTGCAAATAGACTAATGATGAGTTGCTAAACTAATTATTAACTCATAATGCAACTAAATAATACATCAGTTAACTCAGTTGCATGTCAGTGCATGTTCAGTTCAGCAGGGACAGGTGTTAGAGGATCAGATTACTATCAGTTGTGACTACAGTTGTGCATGAGGATTTGCACAATCAATGGGATTGAGTTATGCCAATGAGAATTGGCCAATACCAAGTGATTATAGCCTCTGCTCACGTGATTCCCAGTGTGAGTGAATCTTTTGAGGTAAATACGAGTTTGGTTCAACCATTCTCATCCGTTCTTGAGCAAGTATTGAGCAGTGGAGGCAGGCAAGTAGTGGAATAGATTTGGAGATCAGATCTGAGCTGTATTGTGTGTAACAGGTGGAGATAGTGCTGGATACTTGTGAGAAGTATTGACTATTGTAATGTTACATGTTCTCAATCATTAACATATAGATAGTGTGGGGTTTTCAGCTATAAGCTTGCCCCGGGTTACATATTGTGTTAATGTGTGCATGCTCTTGATGTTTTATTGTTATTGATGCTGCTATATTGATGATCAACGTATAGGAGCTTATGTATTGTGTATGTATTCCGCAATAGTACATGATCAGAATAATCTCCATTGAATATGTGTTTATTATTCAAAATTTCTACATGGTATCAGAGCAAGCTGATTTGTAGAAGAAGTTCTACATGGTATCAGAGCTGTTGATCATCAGATCTACTATTCAGGAAGTGTTTACATTCTATTTCTTTAGGCAGAGTCTGTAATCGGACCAGGTAGCCTCTGGATTCATCCTTCCTTTGGAAGGTGAGATATCCAGTGAATTCCCATACAGTCGATCTCTGTACAAGAAATACCTTGTTCTCATGAATTCTAGATCGAAAGTAGTTGAGTTGGAGCTGATGGAATTCGAATTTGTAGCAGTGTTTTCTTGGTGTCAAAACTAAGATGTATTTCACAAGATTGCGATTCGAGTATGCCCTTGAGGGTAGTATGAACTATATTGCATGGAAGGATAGGATGGAGGCAATATTGGATGATAACGGGCTGAAGGAGTTCATAGAGACGGATGTCCCAAAGCCTACTGATGCTACTCAAGCTGAATGCTTGGCAAAAGAAGACCGCAAAATGTCGAAGGATTCTGTTGAGGGCATGAAGGATCACATTGTGTCCAGCCTCCATGAAAGGCTACTCCATATTTGATGTGGAAATATTAACAGAATTAATCCCAAAGCAAGATGATCAAAGGAAGCTGGCGCTCAAAGATAAACTCAGAAACATCAAATGCGAGAAGGGTGACAGTATGCCCAAGTATCTCACGAAGTTCACTCAGTGTCAAGATGAGTTGGAAAGTGTGGGAGTTACTGTCGATCAGGAGGACTTGGTGAGCTTGGCTCTCCTTGGTCTTCCGAAGAGTTGGCATTCCTATCAGGACTCTGTTAATGGTCAGGAGAAATTGTCAGGATGGGAAAGACTATGGTCAGTTCTTGTGTAAGAGGAGATCAGGCAGAGTACCAGGGACGGATCTTCATCAAAGGGAGCTGATGAAGAAAATTGTGCTTCGGCTACTAAAGAAAAGAAAGGGAAGAGCAAGAAAGATTCTCATTCTAGTGCGAAAGGCAAGAAGTAAGACATGTCCAAGGTGAAGTGTTTTCACTGTCACCAGCACGGACACTATGCCACTAATTGTCTGCAGAAGAAGAAGAACAAGCAAGATGCTGGATCTGCAGCAGGAGAGGCTCTAGCCTCACAGTTTGAGCTTGATTTCTCATTGATCGCATGCTTGGTTTCAATTGTGATGGGATCGGTGTGGTTCTTGGACAATGGTGCGTCTTTTCACATGACAAGAGATAGAGATTTGTTTTCTGATCTGGAGGACAAAGATCTTGGAGTGCACATCGAGATGGGCGATGACGGTAGATACAGTGCGACCGGTATCGGTACCATTTCCTTTGAGAGGGAGTCTGGTAAACCCTTCGTATTGAAGGAAGTCATGCATGTTCTAGGATTGAAGAAGAGTCTTATCTCTGTGGCGATGTTAGAAGACAAGGGGTATGATGTTGTTTTCAGCAAGGGAAAAGCTTTCCTGCGTAGCAAGACAACTGGTGAGACCTGAAAGATAGGGGTTCGAGTAAGGAACCTTTATCAGTTGCATGTAGATGGATGCGTAGCAATGGCAGGCAAGGCAGAAGGATTGGTGAGCCAAGATGATGGCGAGTTGTGGCACAGGAGATTGGGTCACCTTCACCATGGAGCCTTGAAGAT